>PPHD01025355.1:0-11793 GCA_002909625.1 Bambusicola thoracicus
TGTTCTCCTTAAAGTCTTAGGCGAACATCCTAGAGTAAATTTTGGACCAAGGTTGTAAGGTTGTCTAAAACAAAATACATATTTTCTGTTTAACAGTTTATAAATGTAGTCTATTACAAAATATCAACATATTTCAGTTTACTTTACCCAACTTTAAGGGGAAAAAAAAAACAACATTTATTTTGCAATTAGAATGCCATGTATGGAGTTACACTTTAATAACTTTTATATAATTACAATTTAATAACAAGTATGGAATAAAACAATATATAAAAAGTGTATATATAAATACTGTCCCCTCACCATTTTGTACTTTTTCAGCTAAGCACATAAAAGCCAAAAATCACATATCATGCACACTTTGTTCACTAATATCTGAGTGTTCATTCCCTTTCTGCTATATGCCAATGAGTGCCCTAAAGGATAATGATGTGAAATTTCACGAAGATAGAACACTTTTTTTTTTTGCATAGCCAAAGCTGCCTTAAACAAACAAACAAACAAAAAAAAGATTCTAAGGGCAACTGTGCTGACAAAGCAGGATGAATTAAGAGTTGCACCAACACACAGCCTGAATTCTTTCCACTTTCATCATTTGATAAAATGCCAAATAATAGTCCAGAAGAGTCCATTAAAAAGCCAAAAATCAGCAGAACAAAGAATCATGACAAAACAGATATTCAAATGCAGTTTTGAGTTCTCATTATTAGTTGTATATGATACAGCTGTCATCATCAAAACATGTCTGTCTTTCCAGTTTTGATGAGATTTCTCTACAGCGTGTCTGGAGAAAATGCTGCATATTCACACTTATTTTATTCCCAAGTTTCCAGAGTCAGTAGGCAGACTTCTCAGATTAGATTACTTTGATACTTCAGTGATCCTTGATTACTTGATAAACTCTGCTAGTTACATTGCCCAGTGCCAAGTCCTCCTTTCCAATGGTGGTTTCATCATTTATTCTTGTCTTTCTTCAACCACCTATTACAACTGCTTGCTATCTCTGCTTGATCAAAGCCTTGATAAAACTGTTTTTAAAGAATATGGAGGTCTTCTCTAAAAAATGAAGAACAATCATATTGCTGTAATAACTATCACCACGTCATATAAAATGGTCACTACCAGAGTGGCATAATGAGGTAGCTGTCACTGACACAATTATTTTCATTAGTATTGTTGTCATAAATTATACTTATTAATTTGCATTAACTTATATCAAAATAGTGGAGATTTAGGTTCAAACATCTTAAAAACTAAAAGCAGTTAGTGTGTTTTTTAAATTCCTACCTGAGATGACAAGAGATTACAGTCAATGTGCATTCCTTTCCCGGTCTTATACTTCTGAAGCAAGCCAGCCATAATTGCTCCACATGTATACAAGCCAGTAGCAAGATCTGTCATGGCTACTCCTACTCTAACTGGTTCACCACCCTAAAGAAAAGGAAGACAACACTCCAAATGAAATAAAAATAAACAGAAAACAAATAGAAATGTAAGGAAAAGGAAGAAGAGGAAATAAGCAAAGCACTACTTTGTTTTAGTATGTTCCACATAATTCTTATCATAAAAAGTGTTCACATGTTTCTTCATTGAAAGCAACAATAGATAAAAGCATCTTTGAATGAACCAAAACATAAAAGCTGAAAAAGAGGTATTCTTGCAGTATTTACACAGTCCCATGCATCAAGATGCTGCAAAGCCTGTAAACTGTAAATTACTTTTTATGCTACTTCTTGCTCTAATAGGATCAATATTCCAACACACAAATGTTTAAAGGACAGAGATACTGTTAGAGACAACAAAATAGAAGCCAAAGGTCTAAAGGATGTCCACAGCACATTACCCCGCATGTATGACTATTTGAATGGCAGAATCATACTTATTCATTTCTCTCAGTCTCCTTAGTTTGAAGTACTGTCCAAAATTTTTGAAGTGTAATTAATTTTGTTCTCAATAGAAAAAAATTATACTTGGAAGATATAAAAATCAGTTAAGACTGCTACATATGCATTTGTCTTCTCAATTCTTGATTCCAGCACTTTCTTCATCAAGTACTATCTTATCTAATCTTTCAAGGCTAACACTTCCTTTGCCTCAGTAAAATGTTAACCTTTATTTATAAAAGATATTTTCACAATTTCCTCTTACAGAACACTCCTATACTTAAGAAGTCAAACTACTAGCACTATATTGCTATGTTATTTTTAACATGGGCTTTCTGCAGCAGTCTGCACAATTTCCATTCTTCCTTAGTATGCCTAATAAGATAATTCAGTAACTATCACCCACCCTGAAATGATGTTACTCTTCTAGTAGAAGGACAAAACAACCTCAGGTAAGAGAAAAAGGGCTGGCTTGAACCCTAGTTAGGGACAGCCCCAGGACATACCATTTGTGTGCTTGAACATACAGAAGTTCACCCCAGTGCTTTGCTATTGCAAACTTGCCACTAGTTTACACTTTTATTCATGATAGCCTCAATGTATTTTGGAAGATTCCTTTCCTGATTTTTTTTTCCCCTTTGACATAACTTCTCTTCCCAGTTTTACATCAGTGATACAAAAAGTTATCCACTATAAATGGAAATTGTTTTGAAATGACATGCACAGTAAATGTATTAGTAAAAGTCCAGTAGTCCTTACACAGTGGAAATAACTTGCTGCAGCTAATATTAACCAGAAAGGGCTATATTTTTTTTTCAACAGCTCTGAACCGTATATTACGTGTACTCTTTCGTTGTCATTTGTTTTTAAGCTGAAGAATGGCCCCTCTCGTACTGTAGATTCTAATCATATTTTGCTGTCTAGTGTCCAGTAAAATACAAAATCCTGCTTCAACAAGAAAAAATGCTTACTGAATATGCTGCAGCACCATAAAGCTATCTACCACTGTATGTAATGATCCATTTGGAGAAGTAAAGGGAACTTGTATCCAAATTGTTTTTATTTACGTTCAAATTATTGCCCTAATGAGTTTCATGAAATTTTCAAAGGCATATTCATCTGATGCTGAATATGTTAAAGTAAAAGCTTTCTGTTCATCAAATACGAAACTTGAATGCAGTGTTTAACCAATACAGTATCTATAAATTATGTCTTCCAGGACAATAAAATTGTCATCAGTATAAACTCAGTCCTTTTTGCATATTTTAATTTACAGTTAAAAAAAATATTAAGTAACTGAACCTGGCCCGAAGCAGCAACTTTCATTTCAAAATGTAGTTGTGATACAGATTTATATAAAATGGGTTTGAAGTTTTCATATGCACTAGAATTTCAAATTTAACAGGTGTCATAACATTTCTAATACAGAGGTAATCAAGTACTTATGTATGAATTGAAACTCCATGCAGATTTCCTTATCTGCACATAAAAACATGATTTAAAGATAGCATTTTACAGTAAATAGGTTTGGTTTAGTCAACAAAAGCACAAGTACAGCTGTTTGTGCCTTTAACTCTTCAATATTGCAAAAGCTATAGTTTGATTTCAAGATTCACAAGACAACTTTGCTTGGAAGCCTTTCAAAACAGCCAGCATTAAGTGATTTCAGTAACTGTTACTACTTAGAAAAAATGGAAAAAAGGTAAGATTCTCAAAATTTCATCACGTAGGAATCTTCTCTCACTTCTCAAATAATCAGATGAAAAATGCACATAATCTTGCACTCCTTTCAACAGTTCTACTCCATGTGTTAAATGTGATATTACTATGTATTTTTGGCACTTTCCACTTTCATATCACACTTTTAATTATTTCACTATCTAAAATATAACTTGGAAAAAATAAACATTTCCACTGTGATCTACTGTCTCAAAGTAAGTATTATACACAGTACTGCAGGAAATGTTAAGTATGTGATCAAATTAATGAAGGTTTATTATGCTTTACTCAAATTCCTGTGCTAGTAATACAGAGATTTCATAGTATAATACTGAGAGTTACTGACTAGAGGCATGGCTGCTCAGTATTCAGTAAAGGTAAGTCAACAGCAACAGAAAACTTCCTTAGAAATTATTTCAGCCACCTGGCTACTGATTCAGAGTAAAACTTACAATATTAAATTTCTCTAAAATGTAGTTCTGATTGCTGTGAATTCTATCAGTTTTAGAAATGTCAAATACAGAACATAATTTTACTGTCCTATGATTAAAATGCTTTGTATGGCGCTGTAAATAAAAATAAATAAATAAAAAAGCTGCTATGAAAGTACTGCCTCCTATCCTATTATGATGGCCCACAATGTCAGAGGTGGATGTTGGTGGCATTGCAGTAGAGTTTCAACCTTCCTTCAAACACTCTTACATTTTGAAACAGATGGCAGTAGAGAGACAGTCTAACAAAATGACATCTGACATGGAAGCACATGCAAAGCAAAAGTCTGTCACTGAATTGCTCTGTGCAGAAAAAATTGCACCCAATGACATTCTTCGATGCTTCCTGAATGTTTATAGAAACCAAACAGTGGATGTGAGCACAATGAAGTGGAGGATGGAGCGTTTCAGTGGTGGCAGAATTAACAGTGGGTTACCTCCACTGGTGCAGATTTTGACAAGCATGGCATGCAGGCTCTTGTTCATCAGTGGCAAAAATGAGTAGCTAATGGTGGTGACAGTTGAAAAATACTGCTCTGTAGCTGAGAATTTGCTCTGTCAAACAGTGTCATTTTGCTCTTTGTATCCTGTGTAGTTTCAATGGAAATAAAAAAGAAGTATTACTTTCAGATCAATTTACTCATACACTGATGTACCTTAAAATTAAGCAACTCACTGATGTACGTAGATGTCTTTTTTTCTGCTCCCCAACTTTGTAGCTTTTTTAATACATCTAAGACCTCTAAGGCTCTGGAAGCACACTAAACAGTTTGTCTATTAAAAAGAAGTTTCTACAGAGCACTGTTATACTAATATTATTATGCTGATTAAGTACAGCTACTGCAAGACAATACAAAAATATAATAACTTTTCTTTCTTTTTTCATCGGTTTACAAGACTGACATTTTCAATTTATTGTAAGAAAAAAAAGAAATTATAATCTAGTTTACTACAGTATGCTCCAAAGGAACATGCTGCTTTAAGAACTTTATGTACAAATTCTTGTTATTAGGCAAAAAATAATAGTTTAATTTGTTTTTGGCAGAAAATTGGTCCACTGGCAGAATATCATTCCTACAGTAATGTCCAGATCATCATACTAAGCATTTAACAATCCACTCAACAAACAGGAAGATTTGACACTAAGTACAGAAACTTGATGCACTCCTTGCTTATTCAGGGCAGGCAAGAATCATACTCTAAAGATCTACACTACTGTTTCCAGATTAGTAACACGGATGACTATCTAGTGGTTGTGACATAGAGGACAGCTTAAGCAAAGACCTATTTCACCAGCATTTTTCTCTGAGGTAAAGATAATATATTCTACGTATACCTGTAATCCACATACTAAGCTACCCCTGTAATGCTTCCTGCGCTGCTGTATGATCCAACAATCTTGCATATTAGTGGGAACAGCAAATCATAAAGCTTTTCCAGAGCCACTAATAGTATGTCTCTGCAAACTTTCATGTAGGGTGATTGAAAAGTTAAAAGTTACCTGGATGGTTTCACAATTTAAATTTTTAAAGCTCTCATGCATCTGCTATATCAAAGCACAGGTGAGGCTTTCCAAAAAAGTATGGTTTGATTATCCAGCAGTTAATCTGCCTATTAAAGTTACTGAAGCGACTGTGAAAGTCACACAGATCAGCTTAAGTATTGACCATTTATTCACTGGAAATTTAGGATATCAATTTTTCTTTTCATTGTGCTCACATTATTTTCTGTTTCTCAGGCATTGACTTAGTTTTTAAGGCTGGAATGAGATACCTCATGGGCAAAAGTACTACTGTCTTATTAATTTCACAGAGATATGGTCTCTTGTTGGACTGTGGAGGGCATACATAGCAGAGGTGTTAACAAAAGCTAGCTAACACCACAATGTGAATAGTACATGGAGTATGTCACAGATTCTACTAAATTTAAAAGTTGAGCACTGTACCTCATGCCCTGTGATATGTGTGAGACCAGAAATGGCAGCTGCAATGGAGTCATATCCACCTCTCTGAACCATTGGACCAGTCTGTCCATAACCTAAAACAGAAAGAGAGCAAATAGTAATTCAGTCAAGGACCAGTGCAACAAACACTTCTTACTACTTTAGAATAAAAAGGAACAAATATTTCTCATCAGCTTCTGTTCACAAGTTGTCCAGACTGTAAAACCAATTAATGCTATATTACTTATTCGTGGCACAGTGTTAAGTGTCTGTTTCTATCCTGTGCAGGATGGTGATGCATTTGATCTTAATTCTGGACAGATTTGGTATCTCCACTTTACTTCATCATGTTCTTCCAAAAAACGCTACGAAATTTTCATTGAGGTCTTCCTGGATCAACTGAAGAGGTTACCAAATACAGAATTCAGTTCGACCTCCCTGACAGGTATTATCACCTGTCAATCACAATACAGTCAAACAATTTAAGGCTGAAATTAGAGACCATTACTGTACTACTGTGCCTGTACAATGTGAAGAGCCAAGGCTAATTACCTTTCGCTCTTTCTTTCACAGAACTAGTAAACACCATCAACATGGAAGCCAACAGGGAAGCCTCTCCTGGAGAAGCTGGCAGTCTGTGGTTTGGACAGGTATAATCCTTGTTGGGTAAAGAACTGGCTGGAAGACCAAGCTCAGAGAGAGGTGGTGAATGGAGTTAAATCCAGCTAGCGACCAGTCATGGGTGGTGCACTCCCTAGGCACTAGTACTGGGACCTGTCCTGTTATGACATTGAGCCGGGAGGAAGTGTCTGCCTGGGAGTAGGAGGGCCCTTGTGAGAGATCTGGATAGGCTGGATTGCTGAGCTGAGGCCATAAGGACGAAGTTCAACATGACCAAGTGCTCAATCCTGCACTTTGGCCACAACAACCACAGGCAACCCTGCAGGCTTGAAGCAGCATGGCTGGAAGACTGCGTAGAGGAAACAGACCTGGGAGTACTGGTCAATGCTTGGCTGGACATGAGCCAGGAGTGTGCCCAGGTAGCCAAAAAGGCCAATGGCATCCTGGTTTGCATCAGAAATAGCGTTGCCAGCAGAAGCAGGGAGGTAATTATCGCCCTGCAATCAACTCTGGTGAGGCCACACCTCAAGTACTGTGTTTGGTTTTGGGTTCCTCTTTACAAGAAAGACAATGAGGTCCGGGAGCATGTCCAGAGAAGAGCAACAAAGCTGGTGAGGAGTCTGGAACACAAAACGTTGGAGAAAGGGCTAAGGGAACTGGGATTGTTTAGTCTGGAGACCAGAAGGCTCAAGGAAGACCTTATCGCTCTCCACAACTACCTGAAAGGAGGCTGTGGCAAGGCCATGGTCAGTCTCATCTCCCACATAAATAGCGATAGGACTAGAGGAAATGGCCTCAAGTTGAACCAGGGGAGGTTAGGAAAAATTTCTTCTCTGAAAGAGTGGTTAAGTGCTGGAATGGGCTGCCCAGGGAAGTGGTTGAATTACCACTGGTGGAGGTCTTCAAAAAAACATTTAGATGTTGTATTAAGATACCTGGTTTAGTGGGGAAATACTGGTAGTAGGTGAATGGTTGGACTAGATGATCTTGGAGGTCTTTTCCTACCTTGGTGATTCTATGATTCTATGAAGCAAAAGTATTTGAACTCCATTATTTAAACTAACAGAAACCATCAAAGCCCTTACGAGTCAGAGATTTAAGTTTCTACTCCTTAAAGGGGTAGCAAATTTAAAAGTTATTCTCATGCTTTCTTTTCTCTTTTCAGAAATCTCTAGCAGAAATACCCTAATTAAAGGAGCAAACAGTTAGGAGCTGTTACAGACAAGACTCTTATGGCTGGCACTTGTAATACAAAGTTTCTGTATCACTCCGATCTGCGAGAACAGCGTTAAACTAAATGTATAGATAGACAGATAGATAGATCATCAGGTATTACAAAAAAAAATCTCTGAGACTCCCAAATTCCTTTTATTTTTTCTCCCTAAATAACACTCTGGTAGTCTGCTTGGTAGATGTGACAGTCAAGATTGGGTTTATTGCTCGCAGCACAAAATTAAAAATTGTTACACGTAAAGGTAACCACCTTCAATTCCTCCATTTGGATCAGTGTTATTTAGTACAAAATTCATAAGCAGCTGCTAAAATACACTGCAAGATATTAATGATCGCTTCTGAAGTGCAGTTGATGTACTTTGTTACTCCAGTTACTACTCATTAATTCATACCAAGCAAAACAACATCCAACAAATATATTCATTTCCATCATTGTACAACAGAATACCTAATTACCTGCTAGGACATTTTTCTGGGACATCTGGGAGCCAAGAAGAAGCTCAGCTTCTAGGCCCTGTCTTACGAGGAACACCACGATACTAATGCCAGCACAAGGACTTTATCAACAAAGCCACAAAACAAATATCCCAGAAGAAAGGATTCACACTTTTCTTATATTCAAATCTACAGCACACTGACTTTATTAATCACAAACGAGAAGACAAAACTAGTAGTTTATTCAGTGTTATTAAGAATTGTTTCTCTGACAATAGCTGACTAGAAGACCCTAAAGAGCAATTAGTGGCCTTTCCTCTCATATCAACACAGCTTTAAAAAAAAAAAAAAAAAAAAAAAAAAAGTGTGTTGATTTTCAAGCATAACTTGACTTGCAAATAAAATGTTGGGTCCACACAAAAATGCCCTGAGTGGCTCATCGTTATCTCACTAAGACAAAATGGAGCATTGAAATCATTTAAATATGTGTGGATCCACTTCAAAAACAAAATCTTGCTCAATAATAATAATAATAATAAATACTCAAAACAACTTTAATTGAGTAGTGAAAAGCATATTGAAGTCAGTGTGAAATTATGCACTGGTCTGAGTTAATAACAAAGAAAAGTCATCTCAACACGTCTGCTCACACAAATGTTTTCATAAACAGAAAACATCTGAAAATTAAACATTTAGTACATAGGCAAAAAAATTATGTTTTTTTTGCAATGCTCTTCTGGTAATGACAAACATCCATCCTTTAAACACTAAATTAAGGAAAGGTGACAGGCAAAATTTCACACATTTTTCTAGCAGCATTTTAGAAATGTTGATTTTAAGTCCTTTTCCGCACATGACAACAACCTGATTTCAAGACAGGAATTATTTGATGCCTCTCTGGTTAATTTACAGGTCCTAAAGGAGTGTCTAATTGGTTTTCAAAAGTCACAAAAAAAATTTAAAAGGAAAGATACATAACTTTGGTTTTGATTTAAAGTCTGAACTGACAAAGCTAGTGTAGAGGCAAAAATCTATTGTAGACGGTGTGGCACAGAGCCTGTTAAATATCTGGGAGAAAAAGAAGCCATCTAACTATAAAAGTTGAGTGACAAATAACTATTTGTAAAAACGAAAGATCTTATTATCTGGACAAAAAAACCCCACAAAAGTTGAACATTATTGAGTAAACAACACAGGTCAGTGGAGGAACCCTGTGCAGATGTTTTAGAAATAACTAGGAATACAAAAATAAAAGGCACGAAAGTGTACGGGAATTGCTGAATCACAGCCTGAACCTCTGATTGATCACCTGAAGTGAGCACCGAGTCAGCCACAGGAGTGCAGGTGAAGGTAATTCACCTGTGTGACAGGAAGGGTTGGAGCCTGGCTCCACCTCTCCTAGACCCCATTTAAGGGCTGACTGCCACTGAGGAAGGATCTCTTTCTGGAGATTGCTTCTTCTGGAGTTTTTCCTGCAAGCATAGGACATTGGTGAGCATTTTCATTTATTTCCAATTATCCCTTTCCAACGTGACAATCTTTCTAGCTGTACTATCTGTGGATACCAATCTGACCACATCACTCTGAATATTTGTTGATTATACAAAAGAGAACATATTTACATTCAGAAAATCATTAGTCTGGTGGACAGATCTCACCATAATACACATATATGTATATTTATATTTAAAAATATATAAATTAAAATATCATGTGAAGCATCTGGTTGTCCAAAAATGTTGTGTTCACATTTGAATTCACTGTGCATAGGCACAAATCTGCAATGAAACACAGTTAAGCCTCAAAATAGGTTCCAGCCTAGAACAACATAGTTCAGGACTTATCAACTTTAACCAGTAATTACAGAAAGAAGAGGCTTCAGAGAGGCAGTCTCTGAAGAGAAAACAACATTGCTGATTATGCTCTTGCACTGAACTGCCTTCTAGTGAATTGTAGTATCAGAGAGTTTTAGTTAGATCTTAACTGAGAATTTCCAAAATAATTTCAGTAGGAGAAGGGAATGCATGAATACTTAGCCTCAGAATATACATATCTCCATTGTCTGAGTTTGAGAAAATATTTAAGGTTTTTCGATTCCTGTAAAATGGAAACTGAAAATTAAAAGGAAAAAAAATAAAGAGGAAATTGTATCCTTGCCCCCTCAAATCCCTATTCAGTAATATTGATCTGATACCTGCCACATCATCTACCTAGATCTCACAACTGCTTTACCCTGCTGCAAAGTACTCATCAGTTCAACAGGTGAACTGACTGTAGGATGCAGTAACACTGAGTCAGACCTCCAAGTTTCTTCTAAGAACTGTCCATGGGTGTCCAACCTTTTAGCTTGCCTAGGCCACATTGAGTGAAGAAGAAAACTGTCTTGGGTTGCACATAAAATAATACATAACCTAGTTAATGCATATAAGTAACAAAACTTTACATATTTATTTATTTATTATTAAGACATAAGAGGGCAACAAAAACATAGTACCAGCAGGTTGGACGCATATGTTATAAAATGACCAGGAACATAGACTATAAATGTTCTCTAAAGGACTGCTTATTCAGTAAATTCACTTAGACCTACATCTTCCTGGATCTGCCCTGATCCTTCAGCTAAGTCTCTCTTCTGTGTGATGAAGGCTTCCTTAAAACAAACAGAACATGACCCAAGTATAAAGAACAAATTGAGCTGGCTACCTTGCATCAGCTTAGAGAAAACAAGGGCCCTTGTGATAGGCATGTACAAAGCGAATGCCATAGCTTTCTGCAAGCAATCCTGTATTCCTCGATATCAGAAAATAATGAAGAAGTTGCCTTAAAGGCTACACTTAGCATCTCCACTTATTCAGAACTTTCCATGTGGCTAAAGACAAATTTGTAGTTGAAATATTAGAGAGAATATTTTTAACTAAGATTGCCTGAATCTCTTTTTGCTAGTATGCAACGCAACATATATTGTATGAATATTCAAAACAAGATGTATAACATGACCGGATACATCCCCTCCCACATATATTGGAGCATACAACAATTGAAGTTGCACAAAATAACACAAGAGATGGAAAAGGAGCTAACGTGGATTAATAATGCATCTGTTTTAAAACACCTGCAGTTGCTTGAAGGGCAAATTGTCAATGTAGAGCAACAACAGAAAGCTCAAGATGTCTAAAAACATTTACATAGTAAAACTGAAAGACAATCAAAATGTATCAAAATAAACACTAAATTACTAAAACTAAAGCCCTCATCACAAGTTGGGGGCGTACAGAAGAAGTAACTATGTGAGACAGTAATTGCAATTCTTTGAAGATTTATTTGGTAAGGTGAATTCTCAGCAAGTAAGCTTCCCATAAACATTGGCAATATATATCCATTTCAGTTAGAGACAGAGGTGAGACTGCTGCTACTATCTGATTAAATTACAGCACAGTTAGTACATCACAGCAATTGCTGACAAATGGGA
>PPHD01025356.1:0-11792 GCA_002909625.1 Bambusicola thoracicus
TATATATTGAAGCTGAACCAAATAACACGGCCACTTTCAGAAAAATAACATAGTCTAAACACAATCTGCATTCATAGATAGACAACTGTTGAAAGCAAAAATACTATTTACTATGATCTATTGAGCTCAAGAGGGAAGGTATATCTAATGACAGTTCCAAGAAATAGGTCAGGTGGCTGTTTTGGTGATTTTTCCTGTGTTTTTTTTTCATTAGACTTGCATGAAATTTTTTTTTTGCTACTTAGCTACAGAAAACTGCTGTGAATTCAGTATCTTCATAGTCCAAGTATAAATTTTCATAGAAAACCTTATCTTTACACTGGCAAATGGAAAAACGAAACAGAGAGGTCAAACATTTCTCATTTAACTACAGAAACATAAAGGTTACTGGACATCCCCATCAGGGAGACTATTTGAAAAGTGATATTTTAAAGACGGATCCTGGATAGAAATCTTCCATATTAAAACTATTAAAGAATATTGCAATGTAAAAGACATTTATATTTGAACTGATCTGTTAAAAGAACTACCAAAATGTATAAAAATTGCTTCCTAACAACATACTTTTTGTTACACTTGAACAGTTTTAACAAGCTTTTAAAATACAAGACACAGGAAAAGAATCCAATTAATAGAGTGGCAAACAAAACTATTATCACAAAGCATCAGCTTGTGTAGGAAAGTCATCTACTATCTGACAAGAAAAATACAGTATCTCCCCCTCCACACAAACTTTCCAAATTCTAATCATTTCTTCTAAATAGCAAAGGGAAATTATAAGCTTTCAAAACCATTTTCACCATTTTTAGATCAAGCTTGTCTTTCAACTTGTTATCTAAAAATACAACAGATAACATCAAGACAGAAGTCTAGCACAACTAGTTCGAACTAGTTTGGTTAACCTAAATCAGAACTGAAAGGCAATATATGAATCCCAATAGTAAAATTAGCTGCATGCAGGGATGAATACAGGAAGCAACTCCAACAACCTCATTAAGTGAGTGTACCAACTTCACTGAACAGACCTACTCAGAATTTCAGAAGTATGGCTTCAAAGCTTAATTCCCAGAATATAATTACAGAATCAAACTAATTTCAGTAATCAAAGAATTATAAACACAGAGCAGAAGTTAAAAATTTTAAGAAATGTTAGCATTACTTCTACAACAAAATGATACTAAGAACTAGTGTTGTTTAAGGAAAGCAAACAAATGCCTTTTCATCTTAAGAAAAATAGGAATTTAAGACAGAAATGAAGTGCCAACTAAAATTATGACAAGAACTAAGCAAATAAATGGAGACATCTGAGGCAAGAAACAGTTTATGAAGACAGAATATCATCCCTCTCAAAGTCTGGTGGCATATTAGACTCTACAGTACAGAATGAACTACTAACTCTTAGGAAATTCAAAAAGTTAAGAATTACGAAGTTTGAATCTAACAATAAAACAACCAAGTTTGGTGAGCTATTCTGTGTCTTCTCTTGAAAACAAGAGTTTAAATGCTAAGATCATTGAAAGCAGTTTGTCAGTACTATATACAAGAAATCCTTGTACAAAATTGGCATGTCAATTTGGAATCAGTACTAAGTCCCAGACACTGGAAATAAAGCGATGAGTTAATCAGATTCAAAGATAGCAGTTGCAAACAAAACAAAAACAATGTTACAGTTTGTTATCATGGCTGAATACATTTTGCAGAAGCATTATATAAGTAGGTTTCTGACTTCAGACTCAGAGGAACATAGATGACTGTTAGATAAAATGAAACAGGAAAATATTCAATAATACTTATTGGAAAAAATGTCATGTAATGGTCTGCAAAATGCTTCCAGCACTTGTAAAAATCAGAGCTTTAAGTTGGAACAGTACCGGTCAGTGATATGTTAAATTAATCAGGAGCTTGGTGATCCTGTATCTACCTATATCTTTTTTAATTCTTAGAATCTGACTTTTTACATACTGACGAAGGCAGTTCCAAGGAGATAAAAGCATCGACACTTGAACATGTGCAAAGTGAATCAGAGAATGAAAATAACTTACCTGAAGACATGTAGTGGAATAAAAATAGATAAGTAAACATGCTGACTAATACAACAGTTTAACAACTAGAATTTAAGAGCACCGTCATGGTAATTTTCATTATTTGGTTGCTTGTCTTTGCATTACCAAAGTAGTAGCTTTTCAGATGCTCAGTGAGACTCTGAGTTCATTCTATGAAAACCAGAACAAGATGGCAAAGACTGAGGAAGGATAAAAGGGATATTTTTATGTTATGTAAGGTAGATTACATTTCAGAAACAACTCTTTAAGAAAGGCACTGTGAAACCTGGGTATGGTAAAAAAAAAAACTAATTTAACAGAAATAGTGCTCTTTCTATGCAGTATTTCTCTTTCTGTCACTCTATCGGAAAACTTTATAAGTTTATTACTACTAGGCAGTAATGAAAAATTTTAAACTTTTATAAACTGTGTTTTACAAAGATTATTTACTACATTACCAGCTCTACTTCTGCATAACAAAGTTGACAGATTGAATCATGTCACTCTATGATCTCAGTATGCTGTTATATTCCTGATTCAAAGCAGATCAGTAATCAAACCATCACTTTTTGCTAGTCCAACTGAGATAAAACACAAAGAGAGAATAAATTTTCTTTTAAGTTCCAAGATATCAGCCAATCTCTTTTAACTAGTGATGGTAAAAGCTGAACATGGGTCCACATGCCATACATGCACAGAAAAGTGCCCTGCCTAAGTTTCACAACAATTTATTTCAGTAGCATTCAATTAATGGTAACGTCCCAAGAAGCTGATAGAGAATTTAAATTGAAGGAGTAATGAAATACAGGAAAAAGCATTACGTAAAGTTCTGAACATTCAGCAGGAATCCAACAGGTATGATGGGAAATGGCAAATATTTTAATGTGTTCCTTTTGTCATCTTTTCTAACTAAAATTCTTAAGAGAAAAAGGTTACAGATTGCAAAGGTTTGTGTAAGTAAAAAAACCTGCTTTTCACATTGAGAGGGAGTATATTTCTACAAAAAGACAAAACACATTTACCACTGAGCAGTAGAAACGGTGTGTTATGAAACACTTTAAAGTACACGCTTTTTTTTTTTATCATGCTGGGAGCGTGATAAAAGAATTATGAAATTTCATTGTTCAAATCAAAGGCAGTAGAATTTTCTAAAAAACCAAGAATTCTGTAACAGAATATGCTTGGAATTTGAGACTTCAGACTCTGGCCCAGTGTCATACAGCGCAAATATTTGTAGTCACAGATACAGTGTAGTAAGCGAAATTTCACCCCCCCCCATATAAAATTAAAAGAATTAACTCACCACTTGTCCATTCTGAGGATTTTTATGAGCGTACGGGGGTCCACGGATGTGATTCCACATCTGACCAGATGTCATAGCAAATACAACACACTAGAAAAACAGAAGACTGATGCAATCATTTATTTACAAAGACAAATTTTCAGAATCTGACTTGAAATAATCATCTCTATGTGCACTTCGAAGTGCCATATTTACATAAATAAATGGCAGAAAATACTCATGACTGTGGAAGGCATTCATCGCAAATATTCTGAAAACTACAATTCAAGATTTCTGCAACCTCTCATGAAGTTATTTCTGCCTCTACAATAAATCTTTAGCTCAGCAATTTGCTATAAGGTATATGAAACAATATAAAAACACACCAGAAAAAAAATTGAATTATCCACCTATTTAAGAAATTCCCATTGTGTGTCCTAAATGACTGTGATTCATTTTAGATGTGCCAAATACAACAGTTGAGACAACAGAAAAGGAAATTCCCTTGACAGGAGCTGGATTAGGAATCTATGAAAACTGTGAAATACTTCTTGACGATGGTCATATTGCAGAATCTACATTGACAAAAATCATAGTCATAGCAGTAGTCATTACGACAATCTTAAAGAGGAAAGTGTAATACCTTCTCATTACCAAATGAGAAAAATTGTTACATTTCTGATAAATGTTTGTAAATATCTAAATGTGTTTATGATTTATTAGTACAAATAATCATTTAAAAACTTGAATATAAATTAGTCCAGTTTACACATAGACTCTCATTTTTACTGTATGTGTATATTCCCCCTAGCCTAGTACAGTCATATCAATAAGTAGATGGATCACAAGTGTAAGATTTGTATTTATTTTTTCCGGGATGGCTTGCTAAACCAGAGAACAGAAATTTCTTTTTTACTAAAATGTGGGGAGGAGCTCTTCAGCTTTTCTGGAACTAATATTTAGCAATGCATTTGTGAAATAAATTTAAGCCAACATAGCTCTTTTTCCCAGTAAATCCAGTGTGGACTCTCTAGCAATACACTCTGAACCAACTTCAAACAATTTAGGACTGAATCTTGACAGGTTTTATAGAAACAGATCAGATAGCTATGTCTAATCTATATTACTTTTGAAGATTTCTGTAGCGCACAACTTTCGTTTGTTTTTCTACTCTCATTAGGATGAATTAGTTATGACCAACATAATGGTGTAGCATAGGTGTGAGATGATAGCAGAGATATCAAAAGCAGTAACACAAGACACAGTATGGAATGGTAGGAGAGGGGACCCATGATGACATTAGTGGTAAAACAGACAAGGAAGCTGGTGAAAACCTGTCCTAGGGGGTAACAAAGGGAAAAGATATGCATCCTTTTATCCTGTAAATTTTGATTTAAGGTGTAGTTACAGATCATTGAATAAAGGACAAAATTTTAAGGTATCCCCACGTAGGTCCTAGGGCAAAGAGGAAAAAATTTTCCTCCTCCCAATGAAGAACCTAGAACACTGAGAACTTACCATAATAATCCCTTTTCCAAGACCAAAGCCAAAAGATCTCAAGCTCCAAAGAGAACCAGAAGACTAACCATGACATCCAGAAAGGAAAGATAATAGGAAATATGTACATAACAATTTTAAATGTGTTATTACTATTGACAGTTTTCAATCAGTATAAAGAAAAGCAAGAATGCTTTTCCCCTGTAATTATCATATCTGGTTTAATAATAATTCTTAGAATGTGCTGCTAGATTTCAACTACACTAAGAAAAATTCTTGGTTCTAAATATAAGGTGTGATTCATTTTGTACATAACAGGACTTGAAGTGTAACAGTATTGCAATTAATATAGCAGATGAAAGCATATTGGTAGTGATTATCAGCAAACAGATCATGATTTAATTATTAATATGCAATAAAGTGAAAAGACTATATGCTTCAATTACTGGCAAAGAGAAACCTCTTGCAGATCATTTTAGCAGGGAATTTATACTGTAATTTTGGTTATGAATCATACAATTGATATCGTATTTGAAGGTAAAAGTGTAGAAACTGAAGAAGGTAAGAAAAGTGAGGTGAGAGAGATGGAAATTCAAGAGTTAGTTGGAAAGTAAAACCAAAAGAGAACAGTTTTTTATGAAAATGATCATTTTACTTAAATTAATGTATTTAACTCGCAGTCTCTTGAGCCAAATCTATTTCCATACATAAACATGAAAAAAAAACCTCAGATTTTATTAATTATATACTTCATAACTAAGAATTATCTCAAATTACTGAAGCTCTCTAATGTTTGCTAGTATAAATATAGGTAGTACTTGTAGCACTTGACATTCAAGCTTATTTCACTCCATTCCATATTCTCTTATTGCAATCACTGAGGTACAATTCTACAGTATTTACTATTGGAATCTACAGACTTCTTGTATTTGCAAAACTTATTTGAAATACACCCCACTATTTTTAGAACTGATGCATGTAATATATAGCTAGTGTAATTTCCTGTGCTTAACATTCCAAACCCCTTGGTTTCCATATGATCCCATGCTTTGGGATCCAAACTTTCCACAACTCTTATCATTACTGTGAGTTGATGTTTCTCAGGATCATGCTTTTACAAACCCACTTCTATGAATGACTTAGAACACATGATTAATGCCTTCATATTTACCTTAAGGGTTTGTATGGTATTGATTACAGTGAAAAAACTCATATGCAGAGAAATGGTCCCTTTCCAGGGTTCTTGGATCTTGTCAAGGTAGAAAGGATTAAAAGTGTAGAAAGAAGATTAAAAGCTGAGGCATTTTCCTCTACGAACATAAAAGGATTTACAACTCCACTTATCCAGGCAGAGTAGAGTCCCCCTTTAGCAGTTCTACAGATACAGTTACCACTCACACCTCACCAAGGACAGCCCTTTCATACACCTTCCCCCTTCTTTCTCCTCATCATACTCCCAGAATATTTTACCAGCTGCATGCCACCTCAATTATCAGAGGAGTTCAGGATTTAGCTATTTTAGGAGCTTCTTGATCTAGCTAGATTGCTCTGCATCTAAATGATAACAACAAAGTGTGGAAGTGAATGATCAACAAAAGCAGTACAGTGAGGGAAGGACCAATGATTTGCTTCAACACTTTATGGTCCCAGGACCAAACATCCACAGGATGGCTTAATAGTAAGAAAGCACACCTCAATTACCATAAGTGCACCACATATATATACACATACACACACACACATATATATATATACACAAAGGTCTGTCTGCTCAAGAACCTTGTAAACAAATTGCAAGTGGGGTTTTTCTCAATGGTTTTCACAGTGAGGTATCTCAGCCTTTGTTCTGATAAGAGGGAATGGGTCTGAATTCACCAGTGGTGCACTTGTGTGTACCACAAGTTTCCTAAGAGTAGACGCAAGGTAACTAAGCATACAGAGTTTCTCCAGAACACTAAACTACTATTAAGATGCAATCTTACAAGTACACGGAAAAAATCTCTCTACTGTTCTCAAACTTTCAAAACATTTAGGTTTAATGTGTTACTTCTTCAGAGGTATAAACATTGTTTAACACTATCTGCCAATTTATTTAATAAAATTATTAGAGGCTTAAAAGGCCATTTGGCATGCATTTTGAAATAAAACCTGCTAGCAGATATTACACAAAGCTGGCAATAATTTTGTAATACATGAAAAATAAAAAATAAAAATCAAGATTCATTTATAAATGTAGTTAAATAGAAACCTAATTTCAAAAACGAGGAGACCCAGGCAGCCACTTCTGTACCCAATTTCTATAATTACTCCAGAATTATAAATTTTATCCAACTCACAACTACTGTTCTCAAGAAATTTAATCCCTTCTACCCAGTTTAAATTTGCTTTTGCACTCAATAAAGGCTGCAGGATTTGTACTCAATTTCTAAAGAACAATCCATCACTTATTAGAATCTCTAGCAAGGCACAGACATTTCAAGGACAAGAACTACAGTACACAAGCAAAGAGAAGACATTTCTGTATCTTTAAATGTGATGTGCATCTCTAAAGCCTCTAACTATGGGGGCAAAGAAAGAAAATGCTTTAATAACTTGCATTAATTGCTGTTCTTTGGAGTTCCCATGTATAGAAGCCTGATTTTTTTTCCTTCCATATTTTGGAATAAAACAAATTGTTTATCTATCCTCATTTCCAGAAGGAGGTGAAGAATTACTAGCAGCCTTCAAGTTCCTTTGAAGGTGTAACTGATGATGAATACACTATATGATACAGGCACTGTGCAGTGCATTGGCATAGAATATATCTCTCATAACCACTTACTGTTAAGACAACAGTAAATACATGCTTCATCTCCTCATTCAAGTGATTTGACATCCTTTGTCCAGAAGAATCAACTCCTAGGCATGTACCTTGGAATCTGAGCACAGACTTTGCCCTCACAGACACCATAGGCAAAACTATGAAATACACACCGAAAATGAAACTGAAAATTACATATAGAAAAGCATGGTGGCAATCTGGTAAAGAAACTGTTTTGAAAAGCCCTCCCATTGCTACATTCTAGTCAACTGAACAAATATTTTCTAAGCACTAGAACTGTAGTCTGAAATGTAGCAATTCCTTATCTAAAATGTTAGAAATTTGCTCAGCTTACACCATCTGACCTTTTACTCCCTGCTTAAGAAATGAAGAGTCTTGACAAGAACCTGAATTGCTTTTTGTTATCAGTATAAAATGAATGACTCTGCAAATATCTAAGGACTGAAGTCTAAATCCGCCCTCTCTTCTTCACTACATACAGAATGAAAAATATCCATAGATGAGTACCAAGAATTGAACTAAAGTCTAAAATAATACAGGGGACACATTTTGGGTGTGATTCCAAAAGACATCTTTTTTAATATTAGGTACTCAACCACCACCGTTTGCCATTCTAGAAGTCTTCTGGGTAATGTTCCAAGTAAAAATGCCTAAGGCATACAAGGTACTACTGAGTCTGCAGTGCTTCCATGAGGGGATGAAAAAAGCTAATTGCACTGCTACTGCTCAATTTAATGTTGAGGACAAAACTAATTTGAGTCTTGTGTTAACTGGAGCTGGAATCAATGCATGAGATGAAAGTTCTCTCGATTCTGAACCTATCAAAACTATTATGTATGCCATTAAAAATGGCATTCCTAATTTTTTTTTTAATTAAAATGCTGCTGAAAATATTATTTCTAAGACACCTTATTGCTGTTGATGGTTGTATCAAGTAGAAATCTAGTCAACACTTCTGGTATTCTGTTTTCTTCTGCTCATAGAGGTGCTTCATACAATGAATTTTTTCTATTTTTTAGGAAGAGATGCACCATCAGTTTTTCATTAAAAACAAACAAAAACAATTATCCAATATTTAAGAGATTAAAAGTTCTTCAAAAGAACAACAAAAAAAAATTAAAAAAATTTTAGTAAACAAAGTACGTTTCAGTGGTCAAAAAAAAGTACCAACATAAGGCAGTCGTAATCACATATCTTAGACTGAATATATTAATGGCTGTCCACTTTCACCTCTATGAATCCTGACTCATTCTAGTCATTTCACAGAACATACAGAGGATCTGAGGTCTATCAATTCAAGGTCTATCTATTCAAAGCCTGAAATCCGGACTCCCCGCTGACTCCACCAAAAGAAATCTCTGTATTAACTTGTACGTCCATATAGATCTGATTAAAACTGAAAGGACTCACAGTAACTGGATAAACATTGCTCAAACATCACTTTTCAGCATGGGGCTTTGACAACATTGTGAAGAGAAGAGAGTAACAAAGACGTTTTTAAAAAAAATAGCTGAAGTCGTGGTTAATTGCATTGCTATCTTTTTATTTACTTTCAGATATAAGATGTTTTTCTAAAATATCCTTTCAAGTGCTGTTCATCTTTAAAATAAACAGATTTTACAGGAAGTAGCATTAGAAACAGCAATAAATCACATTGATGCAATTTTTATCCCTTTAAAATCTATTATTACCTATTAATGCAATCACTAGGATGGTAAGTACAGAAAGTGTGAAAACACAAATATTGTGTTAGGTTTTTTTTTTGTTTGTTTGTTTTTTTAAATGTCTGATCACATTTAGGCAGTGACTCTCTCCAAACGAGCTTGGTTCGCTGTAATTAGAAGATTCCTACGCTGCAGTTTACAGTTACGTACAGATGTAAAATGTCAAGCAGCTCCTAGGGATAACAGCAAATATTTTGAAAAAAAAAAATTGATGCATTTACTTCCTTAATTTAGTTTTTAAGTTAATTATGTATTCAACTATTTATTTGATGCAGATTATAATAGAATTATTCTTCATTTGAAGAACTGAGTTTTAATCTCTGCAAGATGGAAAACAACTCTTCCTGTTCCCCCCTTCCCAACATTAAGCTTCTGGTCAGAAACACTGAGGCATGAAATTGGAATAACATTGTTGTGTCCACAGACATGGTGTTTGGTTAAACACAGGAAATTCTATTGATTACATATTTTTATTTGATTTTTGACACAACTATCTATTTTATCGTGCTAATTACTGTTTAACACAGGTGACCTCAAAATATTCATGAAAGATTCCAATAGTTGCTACATATCCTTATCAAACAAGCTTTCTGGTACTTTAAAAAAAATTATCATTGATAAATACCAGTAATCTAGGCAAATACATGGAACTAACTATAGGGAACAGCCTTACTTTGGAAGGGAATTGTGAAAACTCTGTGCTACGGCTCAGTATACTACAAATGGCATTCTGGAACAAAGAACACATCCTGCCCTTGGCTCTCTAAATTGAAAGGATACTTAATTTCAGGTGGTTTATTTGAAATCCTGGATTTCAATCCTTGCTTAGTGTATGGGGTAGACTAACATCGTACTTAAACAAAAGAATGTATACTATGTACCCATGTGTGCTAGAAATAAATGCTATGATAGTATGTGAGTGAACAGCATTATCAGTAACCACCAGTGGCATTCAAAAGCCAAATACTAAAGAGTTCTAAACAGCAACCCTGCTCCAAGATCTTGTCAATCATTTTGAGATCAAAATGAATTACAACCTATCAGGTACTAGATAACTTCTTCCTTGAACTGATGTAATAAAAGTTGTCAGTGAGCTCATCAGCTGAGTGTCGTAAGAAGGTAATGTTTTGTCTTGTATAGTTGAATCACAGGAGAACAAACCATCAACATGATCAAAGAATCTTAGGAGTGGGGAAGGACCTCTGAAGATCATAGAGTCCAACCTCCCTGCTAAAGCGGGTTCTCTACAGTAGCTTGCACAGAAAAGTGTCCAGGTAGGTTTTGAATATTTCCAGAGGAGACTCTACAATCTCTTTGAGTATCTTGTTCCAGTACTCAGTCACTTTCAACCTAAAGATTTTCTTTCTTGTTTTCATATGGAACTTCATTTCAGTGTATGCTCAATGTACATTCAAAATTATTTCATTATTTATGGCCTTGATGATTTAGTTGACTTTTTGCAACAATCCATTGGCTAGATTTAAAATTCCCTCAGTTAGCTCTATAAAATCTCTCATACAGGTTAACAATGTATTGTTAAGGTCAGTACTACTGAGCCTGCTATGCAAGAATTCCATCTTCCTTTGGTTTTTTGTTCTTGTTTCATTTTCTTACAAACCTATAAAAGCTTTGTTAATTTTCTTAACCTTTCATTACTCTAAAGCAACGATCTGACATCAATATCCACACTGAGCCGACCATAACATTGCGGCTTTTACAAAGAGCATGTTGAATGATAACAACAAACATCAGTAACACTTTCTATTAGATATATTTTTCTGCTGGAGTTCAAACAGTAATCTGTAGCCAACAACTGAAGAAAAACATTAATTTTCAGTGAATCATTTCTAGTAACTAATAATCACTGTTGACAAGAGTTAGCTCCAAGATTAAGGTTATGAATCGTCATCTGTTAATACCACCCTGATGTACTGACAGATTTTACTGTACTGTGCAAGTAACAAAATATGCTACAATAGGGAACTAATTCAAAGTATATACATATGGAAAAAGTGCATACCAGAGCTGCCATAGCCCAGCCAGTTTTGTTGTAGATGAATTCTAAATTATTTCTTCGCAGATATAGCAATCCACCAACAAGAGATACCAGAAGAGCCAGAGCAATTGTACCAGAATAGTTTGGAGGCCTGAACACTCTAATCTGAAAGAGATAAATGCAAACATACATATCACAAAGAAATACACAGAGAATACCTTCATTATAGACAAACAATGAGCATCTGAAGTCTGGCATTAACAAAGACTAATCAGTGAATGTATCCATGAATAAGAAGAAACAGTACTAGTTTTGGTAATAAGAAAACAGTTTTTAAGCACTGATAATTTGCTACTAATCTGAAAACTTAAATACAGAATATTTCCATTCTTAACTCTTAAGAAAATTAAACTGACATATATTACAAAAC
>PPHD01025357.1:0-11792 GCA_002909625.1 Bambusicola thoracicus
TTATTTTATTTCATTTTATTGTTAAATAGGAACTTTAATAGCTCTGTAAAATAATGAAATACAGTTACTCCCATTTTACAGACTGTGAAGGGTCAGACCCTCATCTAATGGATTTATATTGCACTGGGACTTGAGTTCCTGGCTCTGCTTGGTACTCCACTGAGCCATATCTTTCATCCAGTCTAACTTAAGCACCTAGCTGAAGTGCTGCAATGAGAAAAGCCTAATCTTACCTTTCAGTCAATGGGTAATTGGAGACCTCTATATAGTACAATTTAGTACTTCTAAGATGTGAGGAGCCTAAATGTGAATTAAATGTAAATGCATACTTATTGCCATTGGTTGCAGAAGGATACTATGGTCTTCCCTTAGGTTTATTACCTGAACTGCCTCAGCAAATAGTATAAAACCACCAAGGAAACTTGTGAGTAGTGAAAGTCAGTCACTACTGTGGGACCTTTACCCTTGTTGTCCATACAGCTTTGTATAGTGTAAATATAGGCAGTCTCTACACCAGTGCTGGAAAAAAAACTATCTAAATACACTAGGAAAGAATTAATCCCTGTGACCCTGACACACTTCTACAGGCTCAAGAGGCTCTGATTAAGTAAAACTGTCACCTACCAGTGTTATTTTTTCACGTTCATTTTAGTCATTAATCTTTGGTACTGCTAACAATAAGACATATTTAATGGATTCATTAAGTAACTTGTAGCCCTTTACCAGTAGATTCCTGGCTTCTCTCCAGCTGCTGTAAAAGTGATTAAGGCATGTTACCATCTTAGAGCTGCTCGGTAGCCGAGGCAATATAAGTCCACTACTAGTGTCCACATTAACTAGGCTCAAGTTGTCGAGTTTCTACTGAATTCATTCTGTCTCTGATACATAATGAAATAAATCATTGATGCTGCGTGCATCAGCTCACATTGCCATTTCTGCTCTGTGTCCACTGTGTTGCTAAGAGTTGCTTGCTCTTCAAAGCTACTATCCAGGGACTTCAGTGGACTAAATGATACCTAATGATAACTTTGTCAAATCAGGGAAAACTTGACTTTTGCCTGTTAACAATTTAAGATGATATCTTAGAAAGTTAAATATCACTTTGAAGGTTTTGTTCGCTGTGTAGTATCTTAAGGGCTGTGAAATCAGATGTGAAGACATTGTATGGATCCTGGCTCCTACATCCTAGGAAAAATCAAGTTGAATCAAAGTTCCTCAGCTATGTGGGCTGAGTCATGAGGAATCATAGAATCATATAACGATTTTAGTTGGAGAGGTCCTTAAAGCTCGAGTTCTAACTCCCTTGCTGTGGGAAGGGACACCTTCCAATAAGTCAGGATTCAAAATCTTCCAACATTAAATGCATGACAAGTGTCTGATAATATAGAATGTAAGTTCAGTTGTAGAAAAACAAATATCCCATTCCTAGTGGCATTTAAATTACTGTTGCTGCCTGACCATTCCCAGCAAAAGCCATTTTGTAGCAGCAATATAAAGTTTCATGCTAGTGCTCCGTGTTCCTGAAATTAGAGCACCACATACACAGGTTTGACAATGCTAGCTAAAAGCACTGTTACACTGCTTGGAAGTTGTTGTAGGCTTTGTTGTGCCTGCTCCCAAATTTCTGCTGGTTTTAAGTGTATGAACCATGGAAAGGTGATTCTTTCACTCAAAAGCTGTTAAAACATAGCTAAGCAGATCTGAGCTAGAAATACAGGCTGGAAGGTGCAGAAGAAAACGTAGGAGTGTGTGCTTTACTGATGCAGTGAAGCAGATGAGCCCCAGCAGGTGCAGAAGCAGCTTTACTCAAATTGATGGTTTTTGCATTTCCAGATAGCCTCTGGTTGATTGAAGTGCATGGAGCCTTCAGAGTCTTGGCTCCGTTAACAAAGAGGAAAAACTTGATCTTACAGACTTGACTTGAAATTCCTAGATCTGTGGTTTTCCTGATGTGAACCTGAGAATCTGGAGCCTTATTCTGGTTAAGAAAGTGGTGAAGGTTCCCCTTTGAGCTTAACAAGAATGAAACATTCTTTGAAACGTCAGAATTTCTTGTAAGGGAGTTCTAAAACCATCAGACTTACAGGAAACAAAGAACCTGATCTCTGAGGAGAATAAATGGCTCCTGAAAAGAGAGAGTGCAAGTTGAATAAGCTGGGAAGAGGTTCATCGTCTTAAAACACTCAGCATCTCACAGGGTTAGGATCCTTATTTTTATTAAGGATGTGCATCTCGAAGAGCGAATGTGAATTCAGATATGGCAAGGTTGGGAGCAGGTGAAATATTCATAGATCTGTTGAAAAGCATACATCTTATATTAAAAATAATTTAGAGAAGGTGTTAATGAAATTGAAATGTTCATAACAATGATAACAGAAATCTTGTGCTGTAATAAGTTTAAAAAGTTATTTTGCTTACTGAAGCTTTTGATTATGCAAAGAAAAGCACCGGCTTATTGTATTCATTGAACCATTAAATGGGAGTCCAGCAAGCGATTAAAATTAATAGGTCAGCATGAAACAGAGGAGAAAGGCCAGGGTGATTAGCTGTCAAAATGTTGCATCTGTTAGTCAAAGTGAATGGTGTAGCTGAAATGTTTTGTGTCTTATTTGGGTTCATTGGACACATATACATTTGTCATCTTGTTAGATTAGAATTAAATAGAAATTGTATAATCATCCTTTGTAACAACATAGATTCCACAATATTTTGCTATTCCAAAAAATCCCCCCCCATTCCCCAAAAATCCTATTCAGTGGTATCAGGTTTTTTGAACTAATAGGCATAGGGTAATGGGTAAGTTGTATTTGCATCACAGACCTACACAGATGTTGTAGTTTTGCTAGGCTGAAAGCTTATGCACAAGGTTGTGGAGCCAAACATGCAAAAAAAGAAAAAGAACCATCTGAGTGTGTGCTGTATTTGGTAGAAATAAGCAAAACAAAATAATGGGATTGCAGTTCTTAGTGCTGTTTGAATAGACCGATGCTTTGGTAAATGAGAAAATTCATCAGGTAGGAAGATGTGTTGCTCCTTCATTTTTATTCTTCTCTGAGAACAATGGTGGAGCTCCTGGATATGAAGAGTTTTTAACCCTTTAGCTGCTGAATAAAGGGCAAATATGCCTATCAGATGGCTCCACACTGTGATGCTGAATCCTAATGGCCACAGTTTGTGTTAAGATGCTGATGGAACATCTGCAGCACAGCAGGGATCATGCTGGACCCGCAGTGAAAAGATTATGCTTTTCTGCAGGCCCTAATCCTTATTAATAAGTATTTTGGAGTCTTTGCTTATTTACCTTCCTCGTTTATGACAGTACAGTTTTCCTTTCTATTATACCTTGTAGTGGCTAAGCTTTACATATTGATGTCAGTAAGTAACTACCTCTCTTCTGCATTCCACTGACTTCAATTAAACTTTGCTATGAATAATACATATATTTTGAACTAAAATAGAAGAAAACTGGATAGAGACTGAATATTTTTATATCATGTTCTGTCAGCAGTCTGAAACAGACACTTAATTGTAGAAAGTCTGAAGTAATTTAATCCTCTAGTAATGAAAAACCATACACAGCTCCATGTCTGATTCTTGACTGAATTCAAACTACAACACTGGATTCTCATCATCGTTAAGTAAGTATGAATCTGAAATAACTCAGCTGACACTGCAATTGTGAATTTACACGAGCGTTGTGGAGGATTGAATAAGGATTTTAAAATTAAATCCTTCTCACCTGTCACTTAAATTAAAAAGCAGTTCACCCAATTTTTTTTCAGATATGCTAGACCAGTTCTTAAGTCTTAACAGCTCAGTTAAGTGCATGATCCTTTTTAATGACAGCAGTAATACTGCCTGGAAACTAGGAAAGAGTGCCAAGAAACTTAACAAGTGTGGTTAGTACTAGCTTAACTTTCCTTTAAGCATTCCTTGAATGCATCTGAAGTACACCTTGACTCACTGCAATATTTTTCCCTAGTGCAGTGAAATGCTTTCATTTTAAATCATGTATATTTTCTTCCACAACAAACCTCAGACTGTTGTTAAAGGGATAGATTGGGGTGCATTGATTATTGGTTTGAACTAATTAACTCCGTGATGTTAAACAGCAATCAGTGGTAGAAATAGCTCACAGGTCTGTCTTTGTTAATGAATGTCACTGGATTCAGATCCTGCAAAATGGTATGAGGGGTGCTCTGAAAGAAATGCCTCCTATATTGTTATGTTGGCCCATGATATCAGAGATTGTTGTTGATTGTATGGCAGTAGAGTTTGAACCTTTCTACCAATATTCTCCATGTAGAAAAAATGGCATCCACTGGGATTCATCAATGACTGATGAACACTTATGGAGATCAGACAGTGCATGTAAGGATAGCAATGTGTTGATTGGTGCCTTTCAGCAGTGGCAAGAGTGGATCAGTTCCGCTGGCAAAGATTTTCATGAGCAGAACATGTGGGCTCTTGTTCATCACTAGCAAAAAAAGCATAGTGGTGGTGACTTCATTGAAAAATAGTGTTTTGTAGCTGAGAATTTGCTTTGTCAAATCATGTTGTTGTATTCTTTGTATCTGCTGTAGACTTCAAGTAAAAACAAAGAAGGCATTACTTTTGGAGCAACTTACATATTTTATTTTTGTATTTTCCAAAATAATTCTATGGGAATTAAATTTTTAAGTGGAGAATTGCATCAGTAGACATGACACTGGTTCTTTACCTACAATAATCCGTTGCATAAAGAAGCAGACAGGCAGGCTAAAGCATGGAAATGAAAATAAAACGGAGTAGTTATTTTCTATTAAATTTCCTTATATATACTGAAACTTGTATGTATAAATGCTGTGTGAAGTATGGATGAAGCATTCATATGAATTGCTTGATTTGGAACTCCAGGAAGAAAGATTTGAGTCTTTTTCCATTTTTATAAACGAGAAATCAATGAAGTCCATAGAAATAAATTTCTATTCTTGAAGCTATTTTGATGTAAGACACAGCTTGTTTCAGGATGTCTCATGTTTGTCAGGAATAAGATAAATTTCTATTCCATTTGGTCTTTTCAATTGAAAATTGTTAATATTGGTGGCCACAAAATTCACAGCTGCCACTGAAAGGGAATCAATATTTCAGCGGACTCCGTAGAAAATAAAGAAATTGTGTATTAAATATTATCTACTTTGAAAAGCAAATAATATTTCAAGGGAAGTAATGGAATTTGAAGGTTCCATCACCACTGCTATACAACTCTCTGTCACTATGAAATCATAAAGCTGTCAAACTGACATAACCCTCAAAGTCCTGATCTTACTCCCTCATCTTTCTCTCTTCCCCAGTCAAGGTTCCTTGAATTTAGAAAGTCAGAACTTTGTCATCTCAGACACCATTTTTCATATTTCTCAGACTGCCCTCACTGTCTGAGAAAATAAGAAATTTTATTGATGCAACAGTTTCTACACTTTCATGACACTTAAAACGATCTCTTGAATATTACAGCTTTTCGTGTAAATTGAGTTCTTAACCTAACATGCCACATTCCACTGCTGGTAGGAGGTAGATAGGAGCATCTTGAGGCAGAAGCCTTAATATCTTCCATCACCTATATGGATTTTGTAACTGCAGGAAGAGTGTTCTAGCATACAAGAGGATGGTCTGCATCAGGATTTGAGGTGTAGTTATACCCGCTCTTAGCTTTTGCATGCAGTAGGGTGCCACATTCATGCAGACCATTGCAGAACCTTGCAGCCATGCAGGAAAAAGACAGATCTTTCTTCTTCATGAAATTCCTCTCTTTTATTAATCATGTTATTTCCCTTTTTGAGATTTCAATGTAGCACTGGAGCAGCCTTAGCTCAGGTATTCTTGATGGTGTGATTCTGTAGGCACAGCAACGTACTGTTGTTAAAACACTTGGCATAGACACTGGTAATGAAGAATGTGGTTCTTAGTCAATATTTAATCTTCACATAATATTATCCAGATGCTCTATCCACGTGAATGCAAATATTTATGTATTTATCTATGTATATACATACACACAAATTAAGGAGCTTGTAAAAGATCAGGTTATTCACAAGTGGCCATCTGTATGTGCTCTGAAGGTTAGCCATGTTCAGAGATGAGCAGGAACTTTTGGACAAAGTATTAGTCTTCAAAGACACCAGTTTATTGAAACTCAAGTATTTATGTATGTTTATAAATGTACAGCCAAACACAAGCATGAGAACCCTTTGGGTTTTCCCATTTTCAGAAAGCTGTGCTATACACCTGGTCCCAGAGTCAGTGATTTCAAGACTTGTAGCTTGCTTCATGTGGGAAGGGAGGTTGAAACCTGAGGAGCTCCAGAAAGAACTCCTGTAGACTCTTCTCTGGCTTTGAGACAGGAAGCTGTGAAGTCTCTCCTTCCTGACATGATCTCAAGAATCCCAGGTTACTGAGCGTGCAGATCTGGGCTGAGGAGCCTTTGTAGTTTTGTAGGAGCCTGGAGTTCCCACTCATTGATCCAGCATGCTACAAAATTTAGCAATCTTCCCTGTTAGATGTTATGATTTAATTACAATAAATGGTATTTTTCTCTTTCGCTAGGAAATTTGAAAAAGTCTGGCTTCCATTTTGTGTCAAAGTAGATTGTCAGAGTTCTGCATGCAAACCTGTCATTGTCCTCTAAGTGAGGCTTCTTCCTTCCCCATTATCTGTTCAGTTGGAAAGAGAACAGAGAAAATGAGGACAGTAACTTCATGTTTGTAAACAGGGAGCTCCCAAATTACAGTGAAATGCACCTCTGAGAAGAAATAAAGCAATAAAATAGAGAAGTAGGTTAGAAAGCTAGCACTTCCACTGTTTGCTGTATTTGACAAATTTGGAGTTTCCCCATGCTGAAGAACAAGCAGAAGCCTTAGCTATAATGTGTAGGGAAAAACTGTCACTGAAGAACAGGTGCTGAGCTTTCCATTTCTTTCTTTATTCAATTCCATGCTAGTTGGTCCACAATGCTAAATTTTTATTCTTCTAAATCTGAAAACTAGGCATAATTATTTTTGTTTTGCTTCTTCAGGTTTAGCTTCCATGTTCTTATTGTGATCTCTATATTTCTACTAGCCAAGAACTGTTTGAGATCCTTACTATGACATGCAATTTTAAAGTGCATTATATTTAGAGATATTTGGATCAGTGATTATCTGCACATTAAACTCATAAAAGAAGAAAATTGAGAGAAACACTGCAGGAGGTATATAAATGGACACTTATAGGCTTAACAATGGCCCTTCTTTCTTTCATATTCATGTTTCTTAGCAATTTGTAACTTGCAGCTGGCAAAATCATTCTCAGTGAATGGTTCACCAATATTTAAATACATCTAACCTTTTGACCAAGTCTCCAAAGCTGTTAAACATTAGGTCCTTAGAAAGTAAATTTGAAAAAGCAAATACTTTTTTTTCTTTGGGGTTCATCAAGCATGACTCTGCTAGCTGGTTGAAGGAAGGGATTATCCCACACTGCTGTGGCCTCGCCTTGAGTAAGGTGTGCCAGTTTGGACACTACAGTAGAAAAAGGACACAAACGCTCTTAAATACTATAACTCTCCAAAGGAGAACTATGAAGACAGTGAAGGGACTAGACAGGAAGGCACATGAGGAATGATTGTTGTCTTTGGTTTGTTCAGTTCAGGAAGGAGAAGGATGATGGCCTCATGGTGGCTGCAGCTCCTCACAGGGAGTGGAGGGGCAGCGCTGAGCTCTGCTTTCTGTGACAGCGACAGGGCCCGAGGGAACGGCATGGCACTGTGTCAGGAGAGGGGCAGCTGAGGGTTAGGAAAAGGCTCTGCACCAGAGGGCGGTTTGGCCCTGGAACAGATTCCCCAGGGCAGTGGTCACACCATCAAGCTCTTGGAGTTCAAGGGGTGTTTGGGCAATGCTCTCAGTCATGTGTCTGTGTTTTGGGTTATCCTGTGTGGAACCAGGAGTCGGACTCACTGATCCTTATGGGTCCCTTCCAACTTGGGATATTCTATGATTTTATGATTCTGCTTCTGCACACCAAGCTGTTACTTCTGTTTGCTTTTTTGGCCATCATGTGTTCTCCAAAGTTCAACTGATACACTGCTAATGGTACAGGATTTTTCTCAGTAAAACCTCACATAATTGAACTGAATGGTTTAATCCTGGATGTACTGTGTACTCCTGTGAACCAGTGAGTGTGTTGGTTAGAGAGGTTGTTAATGTTGCTCTCATATACTTTGTGGAAAAACAAACTGTTGGTCTTTGAAATAGCTGCTGTAGATACTTGGCTTTTTAAAAGAAAACCAGATGAGTTAGTGAAATTATAAAAAGTAGGACAGGAAGGAATTGAGAGGTTTCATCCACTTGGTCTTTTAGGCATGAAGCAAGTCCAGATAGATTTACTTTATTCTTGATAGATATTTGCTTCGAGTGCTCTGAAAACATCCAGGGGTGGTAATTCTTACAGTATTTTCATGCAATCTGCCTTACTAACTGTCCTTGCCATTAGAAAGTTGTATTTTCCTCTCAATTCTTGTCTGCTTATCCCAGCTGCTTTTTAAAGCCTCTAAACTTGTTTCCATTCTCAGAGTTGTTTTGGAGATTAAAATACTGCCTTTGTTTTTACAATTGCCTTTTATATATTTGAAGACTTGTCCTGCCTCCCCTCAGCCTTCTCTGAGCTAAACAGTGATTTTTTTTCTCAGTCTTTTGGTCAAGTTGTTTAGATCTGATCATTCTTTCTATTTACTTCTAAAACCCCTTTGTTTGCCCACATCTTTCCTGAAGTACAATACCTAAACTGTCCAACACTGCAGGGTAGTTTCTACTCATGCACAGGTGAGAAGGAGATTGATTGACTTGGTGTATCTCACAGATGCTATTCCCCTTTTTTACATCCAGGTAGTATGAAACTTTTAACAGCAGGAGGGAAAGGAAAAATAAGTTTATAAAGGCCACGTCTTTCACATTTCATAAAATGAATGGTCCCTCAGACAGCTTTGGACTAATTACATGAGGAGGACACGGAGGATTCTGACTTCAATAAATGCTATCATTTTATGTCATCTCAACATTTTAAAATACATTGAGGGAGATTTAATGCGTTTTTCTATCTGATCTTAATTTAATATAGTTTCACATCTGTTGAAGTAGAGATAAGTATGCCAGTTATTTCTAAGTTTACAAAGTTGCTAGGTCAGTATTTTGCAACCAAGGTTTCATAATATTCATCACTACACTAGAACTCTAACAAAGTGGAATATGCCGCTGTAATCCATGGAGAATCATATTAGCATTTCTGCATTGCTAATTCTGACAATGGTAACATACTTCAATTTGATAAGAAATTCATTAATGCAGCACAGGCCTGTGTCCTAGTTTCACATTGCTTTAATATTAAAGACAATGTGCCTGAGACTAGATCACATTTAAATGTCAGTAGAATCAGTGGGTGAACCAAGATGAGAATAAATTATTCACATACAAACAAGTGCATTAATGATTTTCTGTTGGACTTTTAACTTTTGGGAAAGGCACATGCATACCTGACAAGAGGCACTAAATATGTTTGGCAAGAGAAAACTACAATATGGTTGATTTTTTGCCAGTCTAGAGGAGTAAAGGGTGTCTGTTTAGCTTTCTTATGTAAAGGAATAATTTAAATCTAACCTCAGACAGTAAATATGAAAGATATTTTAAACAAAACAGGCTTTTTAAAATCAATTCAGGGAAAGGTCACCTATAAATATTTCATTAGCCAAATTCATTAATTTCAATTGCTCATAGATTGAATCTAATCCAATCCCTCTTTATCTCAATTACAATTAAAATATAATATGGGATGAATCCACTCTGGAATATTCAAAGCCGACAATTAAGTAAAATTTCAAATGAATTTTACTGTGCAGTGTTGCTGTTTATATACATTGAAATTAATAAGGATGAGTCAACTTAATTCCTATTCAACCTTGCTAATCTTAATCTTAAAAATACTTATTTGCCTGAATACAAATTTAGCCAGTTTTTTTCACTAGTTTCTTTGATCTAATAATACACAGTATGCAAAAAAGAAGGGTGATACAAGGATTTTCCGCACTAGAGAATATAGCACAGAAGATGAAATGCTGAAGACCTGTGAATGAAAGACATGACAGGCTTCTTCCTTGTACATCTCCCAGCCCCATCTTCCTGTTATTTTTTGTCTGAATGAGTTATTAGCTTCTTCCTGAATTGTCTCATGTAAGTGACATACTGCATATATAAAATATCACGAATCTGAAACAAAATGTAGAGTGAGCTGCTTGAAATTATGTATCTGTGTTCAGTTTTTTTCTAGTTTCATGTTTAGATTTTCCCCTCCTGATTATCACATGTAAGTGTCACTGAACTGTCACTTATTGTTGTCTGGATAAATGTTTTAATTAACTCTCTGTGCCAAAGAAAGTGGAAATTTCAAATATTAGAGTCTTAAGAGAGCCAGCTCTGGAATTTAAATGCTTCCCCAACGTGCTCAGCTGAAAGCTGAAGTGAGAAGGTGCTAGGCAGCATGGAACTACTTTAAAAGGGAAAAAGGTCATTCATTTTCCAAGATATTAAATGTAATACATATTTTTGTCATGTATTGTTCAAAACTGTATTGCACAGTCAGTGGGATCGTGAAAAGCATGATAGAAAATGCATTGAAGTTGATGGGAGTCTCTCTGTGTCAGACCTTTAATAAGGATCTTCTGTTCTGTCAGGGAGGAAATCTCAGCCCCAGTCTGAACCACCAGCGACTGTGGGACTGTTGCTCTCAGGTGAACAGAGCTGATGCACTGCTGTATCATAAAGCCAGCCTTCATAAAATCACCTTGCTCCACAAGCGTGGCACTGATTTCTGAGGGAATAATACCTGTTTTATCATTTATGCTCTCTGTGCGTGTAGGATCAGTCTTCCACTGACAAGATGGCATTAGCGCTGAATTTCACACAACCTACAGAGTTCACACTCCAGAGACACTCCTCAGTTTTCTGTGCCTACATTGTAATGGATGAAGTAGAAAAAGCTACTGTGTAAAGTTGCTGGTCTTTCTGGGACCAGTGGGGTACTCCAGACTGGGCTAAGGGCTGACTGAAACTGGGGTGGATGACAGTCAAGGTGGGTTGTGCACTCAGTCATTTGGATATGCCTATAGTGGAAGCAGCTGAAGTTCATACTTAGACAGTTTTTACAGAGGTCCCCTATTACTTTGATTTCCACCTTTACTCTGACCTTCTTTTTTATTTTTATTTTTTTTTAATGAAGATTTTGTTCATACCTCAAATGCTTCTTGTCGTTAGAAGCAGGTTAAGTTTGACAGCTAAGTGGCCTGTAAAGGCTTCTTGGATAGCACTTTTATTTTTGAGCTCAGAAATGTGTTCCTCTACTCAAGAGATTAGTTGTGTATGCATAAAAATAGCAAGATGCTCATTAAATGTGTGTTGATTGTGACAATAGTTTGTCTTTAGAATGTTGATATTTTTTTTAATTCTTTCTGAATAATAAAAAGGAGAAAAAAAACATAGCTTTCTGCTCACATGTGTCAATAGCTCAACACTGTACTAATCTTGGTTTATCTAGCTAAATGTAAAAAGTAAACGTAGTATGCTATGAGAAGTAATTACATAAACAAAGTCAGTTTTAATATTACAAACTGAGATTAGTGAAAAGAGGAAGACTTAAATATGATTGTAATCTATCTGCTCTGGCTTATTCACTTGATTTGAAGTGTTGAGGAGAAGACAATGTGATAATCATCATTATAATTTGAATGTTGT
>PPHD01025358.1:0-11792 GCA_002909625.1 Bambusicola thoracicus
GGCTTATTGTTGACAAGGTCAGAGAGCGTCTGATCCTTTTTGGTAACACCCGTGGGGCTGCATCCTCCGCACTCACCTGGGGTGAGGAAACCTCCTCATGAGCCCCCACGGCTGCAGGGCTGCCTCAGGCCGGGCACACGCACACCACACGTGACACATGCACACCATGCATGACACGCACACCACGTGTGACACACACCTCTGCTACAGCTCCCTTCTCCTCACCTCCCCCCAAAATCTTGAACAGGAACCAAAACAAGGAAAAAAAAAACCCTAAAAAAAAAACCCTAAAAAAACAAACAAACAAAAAAACCCAAAATCACAGCTGGACCCTGTCCTACACGAGGTGTTAGAAAACAGGAGCCATGACAACACATTCATTTCCACTAAGGGTGTGTGAAGCAGATACTGCCCCTTCTGTAGCTCTCAGGAAACCTAGTCACTGACAAACACTTGTGGAAAAACATATGCACCAGTCTCCTGCATAATACCAGCTGCAACTATAACAACAAGGTTATAACATAAACCTAAAATAAGATGATAACATGTAAATACTGGGTTATTTAGTCTACAGTACAGTAATCTGGATAAAAATGACAAGGGATAGCCTAATTTCCTTTCCCCAAACAACATTTACTTTCCTACATTGGATCGACCTTCAATGCAAATCTTAACCTCCTGAGGAATAAAAGAAGGCTTGGGAAGAGTCAAAGGTGGCTCCTCTTCTGATTTCTCTAGTTTCCGCGATTCGGGGGCTGACCACCTCCTCTTCCTCGTTGCCGGGGGCTTGCTGGGTTCTGTTTTGGTGAGCAAAGGTGCTGCAGGCAATCCTATTTTGTCCGGAAACTTCAGTTCACCATTCTCAGCTAACATCTGTGCACTTCCCTGATTAATCCCATTTTCCTGCTCCGCATACCTGTGTCTACTTCCAGCTAGACTGTCATTCTTTGAATGCTTCAGCAAGATGCTAGCTGAGTCCACGGGCTGGCCCTTTTTAATAGAGCCATTCTTCAGGTTCTTGAGCGTAAGCGATATGCAGACGTCCCCCACTGAGAGTTTGGAGCATGGCAAATCAAAGAGCTGGCTGGTTCTCTCGGGGCAGCAGGATGACCAGCCTTGTCCAAATACAAAAAAAGGGTATTCTACCAAGACCTCCACGCTGACCTGCAGAAAGAGAGGAGACAGCAGAGAGAGAGGGAGAGAGGAGAGAGCGTCAGACGGGCCCTTTGCCTTGGTGCACATGCTCAGTGGCCAACAGTCATCGTTGGCTAGAGTCAAGCGGGGGGACTGTGCCGCTGCCACTCGGTTTCTGTGAAATCTGCACATCGAGCACCAGACTTCAGGCTTGTCCTTGTCTAACGGGTGTTAACGGACTCTCTGAGCTCAGCATTTAACACAAAACCTCAACAGGAATCGATCTTTACCTCTATCCAGCTGCTCACAGAGACCCAGCAGGCAAAACAGCTTTGGATGCTAACAAATTCTGCTCCCTGCCGTGCCCTCACGATACCTCAACCTCTCATCCATGCTTATCAATACACTGCAGCCAGAGGATGGCTCCCTGAGCTGGAAGAGGCTCTATTCCCACCTCCAATACATGATTCCCTAAATGACCATGGGAACGTCACCTCTCCTTCTCGGCCTCTGCCTGTACAGCTGCGTACTTACCAACATGAAATAGCTGAAAATGTTGATTTACACGGGCAGGCCACAGGTCTATGCAGAGTTGTGTCTGTAGCAGCAGTGGGAACGAACCAACCTACCCTGAACAGTCCTGTGCCTGGGCTAGCTTGTGCCCTTCTCACACTGCTCTTCCAGCAGCCCACCTCTCTGATTATTACCTTATGAAAAGCATCTTTCTTGATTTCACTGCTCAGCCCAGCCCTGTCAGTCCCCCCTGCCAGTCCTAGAGCTAATATGATACAGCACTCAAATACCCACTGATCTTTGTGCAGCGCCTGTCTGTGGGCTCAGACGGTGGTTGTGGGCTCCTCTGACTCATGGCCTACAGGACACAGCCTAATGCATCCCGAGGGCTTCTGGTTAGCAGCACCTGGTAGATCTGCTCCTCTCCCCACTGGTGCTGCTCCCCCAGATGCACCCTGCCTGCAAGCAGGACCCCAGGCAGCTCCCTCTACACCTCACCTGATGGATCATCATCCCCCTTGGCAGGAGGGCTGGATACGGGATGTCCCATAGTGCAGAGCCATCAGATCGCGAAAGCCAAAGACTCCTCACAGCTTTTGACTGGTTAAACCCACCCCATGCCCTAGCAGGCAACTGCAGTTCATGAGACAGGTGATTTCACCGATGGAAAAAAAAAAACAATTTTTTTTTTAAAAAATTAATAAATATATGCTACAAACGTATATGACCAGGCCAATCAAGTACACTTCATCTATTGTCTTGATGCTCCACCTGTCAAATACAGAAACATCTGCCCCAAGTTTGAGATCCTATTCCAAAGACATGCACCCCAGTACGGGGTGTGACAAGGAGAAGTGGGGAGGGAACATGCACTATCATCTCTTCTGGATTTAAATGGAACCCACTGCCTACACAGAGCTGTAGGCTTTCCTAACGGACGCAGATTTCTCACTTACATTGCTATAGTTTGCCTCTTCCTCTTCTCTTTCCTGTTTGCTATAAATATTTTTTCCTTTTTATACTTTCCCCAGCCCATCAAAAGCAATGAGTATCTTTGGGTATCATCCATGCTAGTGTGCATTATCCTCAGTAACACACAAGTTCCTCTTGATGTGAACATGCTTTCATAGCTTGCAGTGCGTCTGTTTTATATGGCATGTAAAACACGTCTGAACCGTCAATCACAGAAACAAACTGCCACATTGGTAGTGGTGATCATGAACAACACTAAATAATAAAGATGACCATCAATGCCAGAATCTCCGTGACCAAGTCACAGTGTTCATGGGCATCTATCAATCTGGAATGTGTTCCCTCACTCACTATGAAGCACTGTTCTAGCTAGCTGTGTGTGGATTCAGCTCAATTGGGCTTTTAACATCATTGTTCTCTACACATGGTAGTAGTCAAAGAACTTAGTGGCTTGTGGTAGCAAGCGTAGCAATGGGAGGACAGTTGGACTAGATGGTCTTGTAGGGGCTTTCCAACCTTGTGACTCTGTGATTCTGTGAACTTTAAGTGTGAAAGTTCAGAAGAAACACCTCCCCCATCATTCTCTCCTGACACAGGATAAGTTAACTATAAAAGCTTCCTCCCCTGATATCTTGACATCATTATTTTAAGGGACAAAGAAATTTGCAATTCCTTTCAGTGCCTTTTTGGTTACTAAGACAATAAAGCAAGAAACCAAAACACCGGCCCCTCTTCAAGCACCCTGAGGCTCTGCTGTCAAGTTACTTTTGGGAAAACTTTTCAGCGCAGTCAATGAATATCTCCACTTTCCTATGCCCCTTTATCACATGGTGTCTCAGCCGTGCTCAGCTGAAGGAAGGCAATTCAGATGGCTCAGGAAGCGCAGGTTGGAGCACCACTGACACATGCTGAAAGAGCTGGTGCACAAGGAATAACATTTCCACTCCTTAGATACAGTGTCTTCACAGAGGAATATGGAAATTTGCGTTGCAGGGCCAACTGCAGCAACCATCGAGACAAGCGCTAAAGCAAAGGGCGCCTAGTAGAAGTAAAGATTTGGATGCCCCCTTGTCTAGAAATACAACAGAAAGATCACATACGGAAAGAGAGGGAGAGACCTCCACCTGCTGCAGTGAACAGATCAACATCTCCATTTCTGTACTTGTGTCTGTGCCAAAAGTAAAGAAAAGAAGAGATGGGCAGAAGAAAAAGTGAATGGTTTGCGTGTGCAGATATATATGGGAAACTGGATGTCGGTCTAAAAAATGTGCACCAAACTGGCAGGGCTTCTAACAAGAGGTGGCCTTCTCCACCTCTTATGTCTATTATTCGTTTTTGAAAGAAAAGCTAAGTTATGACCCGAATGCTCATCTTTTCTTTTAAAGTTGTACTTTAGAAACGATTAGGAGCTGAAGCTCAGGGATGAAAGTGAGCATTTCAGAGAACAACTTCTGCATCTCCTGTGTGTTGTAACCTTAACACAAACGGATGTGCATTGCTGCCTTCCGCTTGTTCCTGGCAGCAAAAGAAAGGACGGGTAATGAGGATGTATGTGTCATTGTGACAGTACGACATGGAATTACAAAGAGATGCAGATCCATAGGGCTTTTTTAGGCAAACGCAAATCCAAGGGGAATAACAGCTAGACTTTGGGTTCTCATCCATCCAGTAGTTGCTTCACTTCTTACTCATCCACAGCAGGGATGCTGTGAAGTGGAAACATCACATTTCTCAGGGCTGTTGTTTCACTGAAGAGGAATGTGGATTTAGGAGGGTTAATTCTCTTCTGGTTTTCCACACCTGGCAGAGGACAGGATTAGCAAGGCATCCTGTGGAGGTGGAGCCCAGAGGATGGCCTCCTTCTGCCCTAGCCCCATGCAAGGGAGGAGCAGTGGTGATGTGATACAATAGCAACTGCATGCTGCCTCCCTGTGTGCGTGAGAGTTGTATACGCTCAGCTAAAAATAACATCCTACCGCTGTCCCTCCGTTGGGGTGGAAATTAGCTCATGTTTGCATCGAGTCTGAAAAGATGAATTCATCAGTATTCTGACGGCTTCCCAGAGATCGCTGGGAGGAGCATTTAAGTGAACGGAAGCTAATGGTAACAACGCTATTTTTGTACGGCACTTAGTAGTTACAACTCACATCCCCCTGATAACACCGTTCTAAAAGGTCCCTCTTTCCAGAAGTGTATCTGCAAGACAAACTGAGTTTAATAAAGTACGTTGGGAAGCTGAATTACGCATGCACTGCATTCTCACTGCACTTGGGAAGCAGCATGGATCCAAGTGCAGCAGCACCACAGAGCCACTGCCCTGAACAGCCAGACTGAACAGCCTTCTTTCAATGGGAAGAAGACTAAGCCCTCCTCAGACGAGCAATCTTCTAATGAGTAATGAGTGCCACATGCCTGCTAATAGGGCTAAATGCCTTCCTACAGCCACGCTGGGCTGAGGGCGAGGTCACACACGTAGAAACACTTCCCTCTCTCCAGCCAGGCATGGGAAAACCTGCATGGCTGTCCCTGTGCATGGGGATACAGCTGATCTGGGAAGGGACCCAAGCGCTGGAATCCACAGGAAACCAAAATTAAACCCTTACACTAATGATATCTCTGCGTGACTCTCCCTCGCTCTGATTCTGGAAGCATCCCCCGTGGGAAACACAGCTGGGGAGTATTTCGGCTGCGATGATGTCAGCCTGCTTCTGATAGGCTTCTGGATAAGGTGACACTTTGCTGGATGAGCCCAGCGCGCGTCTGTGCAGCCTCAGACCCGGCATGTGTTCTGCCAGAGGATGGCAGTCCACGCTCTGCAAAGGGCCGCACCGCGCCAGCACATCCACCAGCCCAACACACACACACACACACACAGCGCTACCTGCTCATCTGCAACACTTCTGCTGGCTTTGAGACCAGGCTCTGCTGCAGAGAGAGAAGTGACAGCAAGGTGACGACTGTGGAGGGGAGACCACCGCTTCTGAAATCTCCCGATTCAAGGCACTGGGACAAATCACTGGAAGTGATTCTGACCCAAGAACAGGCCCCTACTCATGGGGTCTATGGTGTGCCGCTCTCACTGAGAGAAGCACGGTATGGCTCAGAGGTGAAAAACAATTGTCCTTATTCTGAAGGCACCCAAGGCCCTAAGCTGGTCTTTCTATCAGTCCAGTGGGTGATGCACACACATCTACAGACAAAACACATGGGGAATCTGCACAATTGACATGAGAAAGCAGCTGTGTCACATGCAGTGATTCCTGTATCTGTGTAGTTTGGGAAGGATGGGACACCAGCTTGGAGTTGGACTTGATGATCCTTTTAAGTCCCTTCCAACTCAAGCTGTTCTGTGATTCTATGACTAAGAATTCTGTGTGTGTGCTTTACTCCTCAGCACCAAACCTCTTTGCTTTTCCTTCTCCAAACCATCAACCTCAGGTGTTTTCCTACATCTGTACCCTTCCAATTCCCCTCTTCCTGTCTCCCTCTGGGCATCCGTCTCTGAGGATGCAGCATGAGGGTCCCACCCTTTGTAGCACTTGCTGTTCCAAACCAAACCCAAAATGCTTGAAACAAAGTTATTTTAAATGAGTACCTCTAGGGATCACAATATCCCTTACATCTAATCTGCTCCAGCCTCAATAGGGCAGCATCTAAATTGCTCAGAAAACAAACAGTATTAAGATACTGCTTTATGATCCATTACCATCTTAATGAAAGAGTTATTCTGGAAAGTTACAGGCTTCTTCCTATCCTGGAAACCAGTGAGATACAAAGTTCAGAAGCAGAGCCTGCCCGGCCACCTCAATGGTTTTTCTTTCCAAACTTCCTTTGAACACACAGTTTATGTGAGCTGTGCAGTGTTTAAACCACCCTCAGTTGAAGCCTTGGTAGAACTCTGCAGTGTTTTGGTAACTTACGTGTATGAGTGGACGTGTTCCCAGACAGCTCCAAGCTGTCTCCCAGCCATGGAAATTCACAGCCTTGTGCCCCACCTATTGCTCAAGGCTAGGATTTGTGCTGAATCTAGCCTGAGCTTTCTGGAGTGAATGGTCAAAATCACCTCTGAGAATGCAAAATACAGCCTCTCATACCACTGATCTTATTTTCTATTTTAATAAAATATCACAAAGATCATGTGATTTCTCCTACGGGTTCTTGAGCAGGATTTATACCAAATCCCGTGCAGGCAATGAAGACCTTTGGGTAGGCCCATGGGGGGAAGCGGATCCACCCCTGTGCCTTGGCTCTGACAGTGACATACTGCGTGACCATACTTTGGCAAATCTATTTGTTGCACAGTGTCTCTGTTTGCCCCTTGTCTCAGACTGTTTCTTCTCGACGTCAGGACAGGTTTTTTTCCTCACTGTGTGTTTCAGCAGTGCTAGATGCAGACAGGCTGGGGCCTCGACTGGTACTGCCTTGAGTACTATAACATGGCTGAGATTTCCTCTGCTGATCATACCCAGTGAGTGTGTAAATGCTTCCCTTGGACAGATGAGGGCACCGAGAGTAACCCCACAGCATTTTAACCTGGGTGTAAGACAAGAGGACAGTATGGTCCCCCAGAAAGTCATAGATATCCCCTTTTATATCCAGGAGGCTACACCTGTCATCAGTGTGACCCTGATGGCTCCACCGGCACTGTGAGACAGGTGGTTTTGGGGCCAGTCAGCCTCACAGAGGAGTGTGAAGTGTGAAAAACTAGCCCTGGGCAGATCTGAAGCAGCTGGGACACACTGAGGTACCCCCATTACTACCCCAGCTACCCGCCCCGTGTCGCTGTTACCTGTGCTCGATGCTCTCCAACCGCAAACTGTATCACAGCAATGCCTGGGTTATGGCTCTCTTCGATCCTCTCCACAGTGCTGGAGTCTATTTTCAGGTCATTGCTAATTTCTGCGCTCTGTATGAAGTCTTCTGTTTTTAAGTCCTCTACTTTCTTCAGCTCCCCGTTGGCCAGCTGGATGATTGACCCCTTCATGAAGTAGGGGGGCAGCGTGGGGGGGGCTGTGGCAGGGGACGCGATGGACTGCACCACAGGGAGGTGGATCTGCGCCTGCACCATGGTGGCCTGGTAGGCGGGCTGGGTGGTGTGGGGGTCGGCGCTGAAAGCCTCGCTCTTGGGGACAGCGGTGGTGACAAACGTGTGAGGCACTGCTGCAAACTGGGGAGACGAGGTGACAATGGCCGGCGCGACACCCAACGGCTCAACGTCGGCGCTGCCGACAGGTATGAGCAGGGGCTGCGTGCCGGGGATCACCAGGTGCTGGGGCAGCCCCCCAGGGTACCCCAGTGCTTGCTGCTGGCTGCTCAGGTAGCCTATCACCGGCGGCTGGGTCCCAGCGTAGAAGGCTGTGGCCGGCAGCCCCACTGGGAGGTGCTCAGAGGCGCTGTGGGTCGTCTGGATGACGGTGTGGGGGGACAGCGTGGCCACGGCCTTCACCCCCTCGTGGCCCAGGGCCTGCTGCGGGGACAAAGCATAGGAGCGGTGGGTTGGCTTTCCAAGGTGCAAGCTTCCCTTGTCATTGAGGGCTGAGGGAGAGTTCTCTCGGTTGGTGGCCTGCTGCACCTCCAAGTCCGCGGTTGGCGTGCTGCTGTTGGGGACCACCATGACGGAGGCTCGGACCCCTGAGGACTCCCGGGTGCCATAGTCGGTAGGGCCCGAGTGCACCACCACGTGCCTGGTCTCATAATGGTGGGGAGCTGGTTTATTGCCTGCTTTGACCAGACCCATGTCGGCAGAGGGCGAAATGCCATACCTCCGGCTCTTCTCTATCTCGCCATTCAGCACCTCCTTGGCCTGCATGGCCTGCAGCCGGCCGCTCTCAGGCTTCTTGGGGGCATCCCTTGTGACAAAGTGCGAGGCGTCGCTGTACTGCACCACCACCTGGGAGGAAGGGCCAAGGGTGAGTGTGTGGGGGATCACCGTCTGGTGGGGGTGCAGAGGGACTGGGATGGTTGGAGGAGAGACGTTTCTGACCGCGCTCTGGGGAGAGCTGGAGATGTGGACGTACTGGTTCTGCTGGGCAGGTGGAGGAGACCCCGCAGCTATCAGCCCGGGCGTCCTAACCAAGTGCGGCTCGACTTTGTGCCCCTGCTGGCTTAAGCCGCTCATGCTGGCCAGCAACGTGGAATAAGCCTCCAGCTGGGAGCGCTGGGATGGAGTGGTCGCGACAGCTGTGGCCGCCGCCACGGCGCCGGTTGCCGAATTGGCGGTCGGAGAGATCAGCTGCGAAGGGATGAACCCGGCATATGGTCCGCTGTACTGGGGCCCGACGAACTGGAACGTGTGCTGCAGGTGTGTGTACTGCACAGGGGAGACGGGAGTCCCGGACTGGGAGAGTGCGGGCGAGTACACGGTAGGGAGCGTGGTGGGGGCCGGCACCGACCTGGGCGCACTCGGTGGGGAATAGTCCAGCCCCGCCGGCGGTGGCTTGTGCAGGCCCTGCTGCAAGCCCACCTCCGCCGACGTTCCCCCAGGCCTGTGCCTGCCCCCTAGGCTGCTCTGGCTGCCGGGGAGCCATGCTAGGTTGTCTGTGCGGTGGTTGTCATTCGGCAGGACCGGCTTCACCTCTGAAGGCAGGCTGGTGGCGGGGATCTCTCGCTTCTTAGGCGGCAGGCATTCATTGCTCCGCTCTTGGTTGGATTTCATCTTTCGCCGTCCCCCCTCCACTGTGCTTGCTTCACTGTCTGGCTGGCTCTGATTTCAGTCTGATAAATGGAAAGTCACATTTGATTTCTGCAAGGGATCCAGTGACTTCATGAGGAATCATCTCCCCGTGAGCACGATTCTCCAACGGCTCCTCTGGATTCTGCAACGAGAGGGTGGGTGAGGGAGGGCGAAATCACACTGTCAGCACTGGGGAATGGAGACAGAAAACCTGACACTTCAAACCAGCACCCAAGAAAGAGAGAAAAAAGCTGGAATGCCAACCCAGCTGGTCACTGTTGCTCTCATCTCGAGGAGCAGTGGACAGCTGTGCTGTTAAACAGCAGCTAAAATCCTGGGCACATCTGTTAGAACATTGTGAAAACCATTAAAACTTCAGGCAGGTTGGAAACTCTATGACCATAAGGTGTCAAATTTATCTCCCAGTGTCTCTCAGGCTCACTTCCTTCCCAGTGCACCTTCAAGGTTCACTCTTCCATTCTTTTCTTCCCCTGCAACAACAGTGTTGTCTTCACACCACCGTGTCCTAAAATGCCTGGGAACCTGGTGTGACCTCCTCCACAATATCTGTGTAGCAGCTGGCAGCTATACATGGAGTAGACGGAAGGGGAGCTACTGCTGAGCCCTCAAACACAGCACTGCTGCTGGACCAGGGAGGCTGTGGGCAGCACAAGGGCGCTCCAGGAAGGAGAAGGTAAAGCTGAGCAAACTCCGTCCCCTGAGGCGTTTGAGGCCAGGTTGGATGGGGCCATGGGCAGCCTGATCTGATGGAAGGCAGCCTTCCTCATGGAAGGGGTTTGGAGCTATATGGTCTTTAAGGTCCCTTCCAATCCATGCTATTCTGTGATTCTGTGACTCTACAAACTTGGCCCCAGAGATGCCTCATTAAGAGTGCTTGGGAAAGCACATCCAGGTCTTCCTGGTCCCAGCTGAGAGCCCCCACAGTGCTAAAAGCTCAGGATATTGTAGGGGTTGGTGCAAAACCACTTCTTTGATCTGCATTGCATAGCTTGGTGGCTTCACCCACCCAAAGTCAACAAGGGCAAAGTCAGGTCCTTACTCTATTTTCTAGGGAAAATATCATGATTGAATCACATCGCACCTTGAATGAAAACCCGACAGCCCTCCCCTACCTGCCCAATACCAGCAACAAACTTTAGGGAAAGGGACAGTTCCCAGTCCCTGCCCAGTCCCTGGCTTTCTAGATGTGCATTATGTGAAAGAAAAAGGGAGAAAGAATTCAGAGTGGATGTGAAAGAAGATGGAAATAGGATATAAGCCACTTAGAAGTGAATGCTGAGCAGCAGAAATGATATCTGTCTTATGGCAAACTATATTCCTTTGGGGGATTTCCTTTCCTATTGCCTCACTCCTAATGAACAATAAGCCTGATGTCTGTATGTGCACACAGCGCTTTGAGGACATACCAGGCAAAGATCAAGCCTAACTTTAAGAGCATCCTTTACAACTGTGGTTCTCCAGCCTGACATAATTCATCAGAAGCCCAAGGCATACAATGGTTTGATACAATTTGTCTTAAGTTAATTATTTTGTATTTTAAAAACAGAGGCAAAAGCAATAGCCACACAGACCCTACAAAAAAAGCCTGTGGTTTTGCCTTCATCCGTTCCGCAGGTGCTACGGGTCAGTACTGGACTGAACCGCAAGCCGAGAAACCAGAGCACGCATGAACTGTAGGCTTGCGACCAGGCTGCCTAAAGCACCTACATTTTGGGGCAGATTCTCTGCATGTGGCCAGAAGGAGGACAGAAGGAAGTTTGCCTGAACTTGAGGCAGTCTCCTGAGAGCAAGTGCCAGTGATTCCCGCAGCACGGCCACTCAGCTCTGGCCTGCCTTGACCCACCAGGCATGGGCAGCCGGGAGCGGGCTCCACCACCAGCACGGGCCTTCCCCTCCTCCTCGCAGTTGCTCGCTGTGTCTTGGCAACAGCTAAAATTATTATCTTACACATGACTTACGGATTTTTATTTTTATGTCCGACTAAAAATAAAATCGCCGAGCTCACATTTGCGCAGTCATCCTTAGATAAGTTTAGCTCACTGTAGCCTCCTGCCCGGGGCGGTCGGGCTGGCGGATCAGTCAGCGGCTCGCGGCTGGGCAGCTGAAAGGGAGCCTGAGCGTGGGGCTGAGCACGGCCAGCTCCTTTGGTAGCAGTGGATGAACCAGCCAGCCCCACACCAGTCGTTCCAACAGGTGGAGCCGTATGGATTCAGCTTCCCCACATCAAAACTGCTAGCACAGAGCTGTGACACCTGGCGAAGCTTCGTTTCGTGGGAGCCGAAGCAAAGGTTTTTTTTCTGATGAATAGGATGGAACCGACGAGTTCTGGGTAGTCCCCAAAGCCAATGCTGACCTTCTTCAAGAATACCATGAGCTAATTCTTCCATTTTTTCTTTTGTGAGTCTTTCATATGGCTCTTTTCATCATCACGGGTGACAAAAGGGGTACCCCACATCTCCCGCAGAGCACAGGAGGAATG
>PPHD01025359.1:0-11791 GCA_002909625.1 Bambusicola thoracicus
CGGAGCCGCGCCCGCGGGCGGGGGCTCCGCGGGGACGGAGCGGGGCCGGCGGCGTGAGCCGGGATTTCCCGGCGGGTTGCGGAGCCTCCCGGACGTGGGGCGCGGGAGCTCGGGGCTGGCAGCGGGGCGTGGGCAGTGGGCGTTATACGGGCTGAGGACGCGTAAGCTTCGCTCGACATCGTTGAGGAAAGCGGCAGGAGCGAGCCGGGGGACTGAGAACTGGACTTTAATGAAAAGTAGCAAAACTGTGCGCGGCCTTCCATTAATAAAGCAGCGTGGTACTCGGGAGCAACAGCGGAACGGCGTTGGTGCGCGATCCAAATGGAAGCTGCTTGCAATTCTTTACTCAGAGGGCGGTGAGGCGCTGGCACAGGCTGCCCAGAGGAGCTGTGGATGCCCCATCCCTGGAGACATTCGGGGCCGGGTTGGATGGGACCCTGAGCCTTCTGATCTGCTGAGTGGCAGTCCTGCCCATGGCCAGGGGTTGGAACTGAACGATTCTTAGAGATTGCTTCCAATCCAAAACCTTCTATGCTTCTGTGGTCTCAGAGGATCACACCTGCCTGAAACAGCTGGCCAAATCCAGCCAACATTGAGGTGCTACAGAAGCAGGCTTTTACCAATCTTACCATCTCCAGAAATACGTCTGTAACTATAAAGGCATCCAGCAGAAGTTGCTTTTGAGCATGCAAATACAACACCTTTAGAAACCTTCCTACATTTTTTTTTTTTTTTGGTCTAAATTGAGAGCAATGGGAAAAGCACATGGAGAATCTAAAGGCAGGGAAACAAGCAGGCTTTTAAAGAGCACTTTATTTCTATCCACAGAGCTATTAACAATGGTAGGCAAACACGTCTGTTTGTGACTTGTGGTTTTGAATTGGCGCTGTCCCATAAGCGGTGAGAGCAAACGCAGGCCAAGCTGTTGGATCCACAACGTGCAACTGGTACACAAGCTGTGCTTCGGCAGCACTGTTACGTTGAGATAAGCAGGAGCATGTGTAGTAAATAGCAGAAGGATCTGCTCCAGGATGCACACTGATGCTGAGGAAGGGAATCACCAAAATGAGCAACGTTTAGTGGCACCCGGCAGCCAACAAAGCCTTCCCGAGGAAGAGCAGTGAGTGCGGGGGCACCTAATGGCTGGACATAAGTACCACTTGAATCCCTGGCACCAGGAGGGAGGAGTGTGGGAGCCTCACGGGCAGGCTGTGGGCGGCCCGGTGGAGCATGCCCTGATGGCCCTACGCTGCCGGCTGCCTAGCAGGGCCAGGAGCACCCAGCTCGCTGCTGGCTGAGGCGCAGGAACAGGCCGAGTGCCTGGAACCCAACTGCTGGCTGGGGCTGGAGCCTCCTCGTTAAATGAATCATTCATTAGGCAGAAAAAGGCATACTGAGGACCAAACAACAACTTCATTATTCTGTATTTCAACCCTTTTTCCTCCTCCGAAGAAAGAATTGCTTCCCACACAGCTACAGCAGAGGATCTGAAGGAATAATGAGCTTTCCAAGTCGCTCATGTGAAGCAGAAATAAAACAAGAGGAAGGAGCTCCCCGTGTGTCTCTCTGTTCTCCTCACAGAACTCAGAGGAAGAGCCCTTCTGTTTCAGTGCGGGCTCGGCCAGCTGCTTCCTTCTCCAGTTCTTTCTCCCCTTCCCCCTGAACCAAATTGTTCGGCAGTCTTGTGACTAAACCCCGGAGTTCACAGATTTGGATCTTGTCTCTTTATTTAAATCAAATGTGTACAAAATGATGCATGGCCACACAAAGGGGAGCAAGGATTGGAAATAAACCCTGTGCTGCTGGGAGCCTTGATTTCTGCAATAAATAAGTCGTGGAGATGTTTTATACATTAAAGTGGGGGTAATGTTTTATACATTATGTTATTAAATATTTTCTTTAATTTCAGTTCAATTTCAAAAAACTGCATCTCACTTAACGTGTATTTACATGAGCTCTCACTGGCTTCCAATATTTATGAAAGCTTCCTTGATCGTTTTGCACTGCTGCAGGAACGCTAATTTACTGTACAAAAGAAGAATCTCCAGTATACATTGCAAAGCTCTGACCACTGGCAGTTCCCTGAGCCACTCTGTGCCCAGCAATATCGGGATGGCTTCTACTGTTGATTATAGGGCTACAAAGACAGTGAAGGGTCTAGAGGGGAAGGCATGTGAGAAGCGGCTGAAATCTCTTGGTTTGCTCAGCCCAGAGCAAAGGAGGTTGAAGGGAGGCCTCGTGGCAGCCTACAGTTCTTCATGAGGGGAGCGGAGGGGCAGCACTGAGCTCTCTGGTGACAGAGACAGGACCCAAGGGATGGCATGGAGCTATGACAGGGGAGGGTCAGGGGGGGTGCTGGGAAAACGTAACATAACCACCAAAGGGTGGTGGGTATGGAATAGGCTGTCCAGGGCAGCGGGGACAGCCCCACGCTGCTGGAGTTCAGAAAGCAATTGGACAACACACTCAGCCACATGGTCTGATTTTTGGGTGGTCCTGTGCGGAGCCAGGAATCGATGAACCTTCTCTGCAGTGAAGGACTTGGGTGTTCTAGTGGATGACAGTTTGGCAATGAGCCAGCAGTGTGCCTTTGTGGCCAAGAAGGCCAGTGGGATCCTGGGGTGCGTTGCCGGCAGGTTGAGGGAGGTGGTCCTCCTGCTCCACACTGTCCTGGTGAGGTCACATTTAGGCTACTGTGTCCAGTTCAGGGCTCCCCAGTTCAAAAAAGATGGAGATCTTCTAGAAGGAGTCCAGCAGAGGGCCACAAACATTATAAAGGGCCTGGAGCATCTCTCCATATGAGGAAAGACTGAGTAACCTGCGTCTGTTTAGCCTGGGGAAAACAAGACTGAGGGGTGGTGTCTGATAAACATTTATAAATATCTAAAGGGCAGTTGGAAGGAAATGGATGAGGCCAGGCCCTTCTTGGTGGTACGTAGTGATAAGACAAGCAGAAATAGCCTAAAACTTGAATATAGGAAGTTCCATACTAACGTGTGGAAGAACTTTTTTATGGTAATGGTGACAGAGCACTGAAACAGGTTGTCCAGAGAGGTTGTGAAGTTTCCTTCTATGGAGATATTCAAGACCCGTCTGGATGCCTGCCTGTGCAATCTATTGTAGGGCACCTGCTTTAGCAGGGGGGGTTGAACTCAATGATCTCTTGAGGTCTCTTCCAACCCCTGCAGTTCTGTGATTCTATGATTATGCTGTGGCCCCTTTGACTTTGCCAAAGTTGTACAGACTATGATTTTCAGTTTCACTTCTCTAGGACAGAAAAAAAACACAAAACAACACCTTTGATGAATGGTTTTGATGAGTGGTTTGGATTCTGAAAAGCACTGACATCGGTGGTATTCAGAAACACCTGAACACAAAACGCTTCCATGTGAGCACATCTTTTTTAAACATACATTTCAGTTGCCATGTCATAGGATATTCATATTTGACATCTGATTTACAAGCATAACTTGACACTCAAGTCATCTGCCTGCTGAGGAGCAGTCAATTTTGCAGCCTGAACATAACATTTAAATGGGTGGAAATCATGACAAAAGTTAAAACAGAAGTTTTTTCTTATATAAAAAACGCTTGTATAAATCCTCTTTCCTGAAGCTAATATACATGCATTATCAATAATTGACTAAATTGTTCAAAAACCGAAGTCAGAAAGGTTACTGAATGAACCAGACAAAGCATCTAAACTGACATAAGTAAAATCATCCTCACACATTGTTACATTGCTTCAGCTTGCTTCTGCCACTGCAGGCAGCTAACACTGGGAAGCTTTCCTCCATCTTTCACTCAAGCCATCCAGAGAAAGACAAACTTTGTTTTTGGCTCATTACAAGGCACAGAGATCACATATGCTGGCATTGCAGCAGAGTAATCTTGGAGGCAGACATAAAAACTTTGGTTTGGGTAAGCCACTGAACATCCTCAGACTGCCAAGAGGTATGAACCAGGTCACCTGGAGCTTGTCAGCCAGTTGTATGTCTAACAGTGCTGCCACGGATGTAGGGCAGACCCAGCCAAAGAATGATCTGCTTCCCTCCCAGTTGCTGGTGGTGGTTGCAGACCTCCACCTGTGCTTGGTACATTCCCTAGAGTATGCTGGAGCCAGCAGGACATGCACCTCTGTGTTCCCCTGGGTAGGGGCGCAATGAAGAAATTCTCTTCATATCACCAAGTGTTGATTGAATGGCGTGTTACTGGCCTCTATGAAGGAGGCATTACTTGTCTTTCTGTCTCACTAACAATGCTTGCAGATGCTGTTTTTGGTAATAAAAGCTGGAAAGTTTATTTCAGGCCAATAAGGAGATGTTTATAATAGTAGAACCCTATATAAATTGGAATATAAATGTATTTATTGTTTTAATATGTATGAGATGCTTTGACATTTAATAAGACTTTTTTTTCTGTTTCAGCTGGAAATTGTGAAGTCCATGAGTCATGCCCAAGCTGTTGGAAGTCCACTGACAACTTCACAGATGGTGGACATTTTGGGCAGTTTTCACAGATCCTGTCCATTTTATCCATTGATAATATATATCATATACATCCATTTTATATTGACTCTGAAATTTAGTGTGATGTCCACACAATAAGTAACACTTTGAGACGTTTGGGAAATCTCCAGAGATGACAGACATGCTTATTGATTTACACTGTGCCTTTTAAAAAATGGTTATTTATTGCTAGGTGAGGAGTGTAGCCATATTGCTGTATTTTCTATTGTACAAATGTGATGCAAACATAGGTTCCAAGGGTTTTCATAGTATGGTTTACTGCATTTGTGAAAGAAGATGTTTCACAAATAAATAACGTTACAATTCCAAAACTGTGACTGGAAAAAAAAGTTAGAACTGCCTTTTGGATTGAAAAAATGTCAACACTAAAAATATTTTGGACTAGTTGACCAACATGAACTGTTTTGGTCCTATGTATATATATAGGTAGATTTGCTAATATTCTTGTATTTTTTGCCAGTTATTATCTAGAGCTTCTTTTAATATATTTTATTATAGTAGCCATTATGTCTTTAACATGTTATACATTCTTGATACTGCATGATGCCGAGTGAGTTGTGTTTGCTTGCAATTTGATGCAATTGACAGGAATTTTAAATATCTAACTAAATATTAATAAAAATATGACATGCACCATGATTTTTTTCCTCTAAAATTATTGGCAATATGGTAGATCTGGAAACAGGTATACATACCAATCTGAATTAACATAAATCGTGCTAATAATGTGCTCTTGTGAGCAAATCTTTTGTTCCAGGCTGAAGCAGAGCAGCTGAGCTGGAAACCAGACAGACAAGTGATGGAGTTATGGAGGGAAATCCCTTTTCCTTCAGCTGAAAAGTAGCCGTTATACTAAGTTCCCTGTTAATATGAGAGTTTGCACCTTCTGTCAGAGGAAATGTCTACTGTGTTCATTAGTTCGGAGTCACAGAGTTAACAACTACTGCTCAGAGTATTAAGGATTACTTGTGATATGCTGGCTTGAAAGGGGTTTTACTGGGGGCATCATGCCTAACATTATCAACATACAATTCTGTTGAAGCCATTTAAGTAATCTGTCTTTTCTGGGGTAAACTGGTAAATATGCATGACAGCATATTTATTGCTATGTGACAGCAATGAGCGGGGTTTTTTTTTGTTTTTTTTTTTTTCTTTCCAATTAATTACTTTGTATAACTTTGAATAACCCCATCAGCCCATTCCTTGCACCCTTCCAAAGACATCATGCAGGCCAGGACCAACAGACTTTTGTCAGAGCTGTGTTACTTCAGTTTTGTTTGCTTTCTGTCAAAAACTTGCTGGAAGTTATGCCAAGCAATTTGTCTCCCACCACTGAATGCACTTCCTTTAGAAAACAATCTGCAAGTTCTCAAAATGGGTTCAGTAGTTTCTGAAATTACAGTTGGACTTTAAAAATTGAGCGGGCTTCTTATTTTGGCACCTGGTACTATACAGAATGCTGACCTCTACAAGCTCTTTCTCATACATCAGAAAGGCACTAGCTCTCCCCCCTTGCTATTCGTTTATTTATTAAACTTCAGTAGGCTATCTGTTCAGACTCATTGGTAATTCGTATCTGACCAAGAGGATTACTGACAGGTTCATCCATTTTAAAAGGAGACCAGAATGGCTTTCTCATTTGGCTGTCAGTCCATGTTCTTCATTCGTCAGAAAAAAAGTCTAACCTCAGTCTTAATTTGTCAAGTCTGTCTTTGCCATCATATACATTGGGTTAGAGATTGCAAGTCATCTCAACTACTTATAGCGAATATGTTGTGGACAGTAAGAATAAGATGTGAAAGACACATTCAGTAGCTCATAGCATGCACTACAGGACATCACTTTCAGAATCAAGCCAATAAAGTGTAACAGCAGAATATAGCAGGTTCCTGGTTCACTCATGTACACAGACTTTCTCCTTTCAGTCTTGTTTTCTTTGTTTCAGATGCTTGTAACAGAAAGATATGGTCACATGTGTTCTGACACTCTTGAGTATAAAAAGCAGGATTTCCTTCAGGTAGCAGGGCAAGTTTGTTTCACAGCTGTTTATTTTTTCAGCTCCTTACATCCCAAGGATAATTACTATTCAGAAAACAATACATATACACACACATACATTAACAGTATCTATATATATGTACACACACATACACTTAAGAGTTTCCATCATTTCTAGAATAAAGTTGGATTTGGAAGAAGTAAGAAATATCCTAGAATTCACCACATCAGATATCAAAGAGTAGCAAGGACCATTTGTCCCCTCAAAGCCAGAGAAGGAGGAGCCATTGAGGAAAAGCCCCCTTGACCTTGTAGTACTCATCCCAGATGGGAGTACAGCAGGCCTAGAAATCAAAGTCTTGACCATGGTCCTGGAATTATGAGTCCTGAGCATGAGGGAGGTCTGAGATCAAGCTGAAGCCAACCTGCAAGTCAGGGACAGAATCCAGTTTAATGACTGCTGAGCAGATCTATCATGAAAGATCATGTCTGAGATCAAGCTGGAGAGCCAACCTGCAGATCAGGATCATCTATGATTGAGTATACCTGGGGCTAAGCTAAAGACCAGCATTCCTATAGCATAGCTGGAAAATAAATAGAGGGCATGGGGCTGAGTTTCAGAAAGCCTCTGTGCCCACGAGTGAGGGGTGGGCAGAGACTCTAGGTGAGGCTCATTGGGCCAGTAAAATGTTGCCAGAGGCAAGAGAAGGGAACACTTGTGCAACAGTGGAAGAACTGGAAAAATATATCTATTAGCATCTGGTGAATTGTGTATTTCTAAAAACAAGCAATAGAGAAAGCATAAACCTGGGGTGTTGCAAGAAGCCAGTCTGAAACTTAAAAAAAAAAGTTGCAAACTAGAGAAGTATAAATCAATAAATAGCCTAGGAGATGTGAGAAATGGAAAGAGAGAAGAATGAACAAAGCAGAATATAAATATTGCACTTACGAGAAGACGACAAACAGGCCTCCAATGTAGTTATCAGCAATAATACATTTTTAATGAAAATAAGGGATAAAGCTGGAGTATGTATGTTTATTTCACCTACTTCTGGGGCTGCCATCATAATTGTGACAAAAAAAGGAAAATAAGTTTTTTGTAGTTTGTGCTTTGCCTTTTTCCTTCAAGTTCTTTTTGTTGTTACTTCTCGTTCTCCTTTTGGTGCAATGGTCTACTGTCTGTAGACTTTTCATGAAAAAAAAATTGTATCTTGCATGCTTTTCTACCTTCTGCTTTCCAGTTTCTGTGCCCTGAAAGTTGCCAAGAACTTTGTTCAGCCAAACTAGGATCAGGTCCATAGTAGGAGCTGTTGGCTCTTTGCTTAGGTATGGGTTTTGCTAGCTGTTTGTTAGACAGGGACTACTGACTGAGAGCTGATCAGACTTGGAACTTAGCTCCAGGAATGCAAACACGATTTTAGACCAAGAAAACTTAGATCAGATCTTTACTAATTATCTCTAGTAATTTTTCAACCCATATAAAAAGCTGCTTAAAAGGCTGCTTTTTGCTTAATGATGTCAGTTCCTGTTTCATGCACACTTCAGTCCTTCTGTCATTAGATCTTCTCATGTTTTTCTGTCAACTCAGATTTTTCTCTCTATCATTTTCCTCCTGCTTCCTAATCACAGACTTGGGCACAGTTCTCATTGACCTTGACAACCTTGGACAAGCGAGCAGTTTTAGAAGATGAGAATAAAATGCAATATCATTTATGCTTCCACATTCAGAAGTGCACTTTAAGACAACTGTAAATTCTTATTGTTCTGTGCTAAAATATGACAGCATCTTAATAAACCATTCATCTTTTCGGTATTTCAGGATCTAAATTAAATTAAAAAACAGAATATTAGAGAAAATAGAAAAGCTATTGGGACCTTTACACAGAACAAATAATTCTTATAAATGCTAGCCCTTATTGCCAATTCATTTTGCACTGGATTTCAAATCCTACTTTCAAAATAACTACATCAACCAAAATTTACTTAGTAACAAGAAAAGTGAACAAAAAGAAAAGGACAAGAAAAATGAAAATACAAAACAAAATACATGCACAGAGCATATACTTAAATGGTTACACTTGCTTTATGTCCACTTTATGGGCAGTTCTTGCTGACTGTATTTAAAAAGAGAGCCATCAAAATTAATCAGGGTTAAACTTGCTCTATTACGGCTAATTTAGTCTAATTTACCCTTGTGCTCACAAATACGACCCTAATTTAATTTACTCTTCTATATTCAAATTCATTCATGATCCGACATGTTCTGTAGTTGAAGTTACCATACTTAATTTCTGCTTTCAGTAGAAGGATGCATCAAGCACCAGATTTCTGGAATTGACATAAAAAGTTTAAATCACATCTCATTTAAACGTTGCTAGAAAAACATGCATTTTTATTTATAAACCAACACGGGTAAGGTGTGTTACTATTTCTGGTGTGAGATAACAGGAACTGACAGGACACAATACTTTAGTATGGAAATAGGAGGCATAAAATGAAGTTATTTTGATTTTAATAAAAAAATATATTTATTGTGTGAAATTGCTTAACATTAGATACATGGAGAATTTACCAAATGGATTGAATTAGTGCACATCATCAAGGAAAAAACATTCTTTTTGTGAATAACCTGAATCTTCCTCTCATATTTTTGCTTAAACCAACAACAAAAATCATCTTCTACCCAGCATATCACACTCCATCAATATTTCAAGAGTCTTTCTACCTTGAACCCTATTCCACAACTGCATTTATCAACTGATTTGACCTTCTTCTGTAGGTTTTGCTGCCACTCAATACAAATTATTTTCACCTGTGACTTGTCAGTACAAACTTGCCTGTGGGTAGATGACTCAAAGGCCAGAGTGCTCTTTGAGACAAGAACTGTCCTGGATCCTTCATGAGTTCTTCCAAAAGTCTTATTCACGTGAATACAGACTTCAAACCATGCCTCAGGCTCGTTCCTGACACATTGCACACAGAAGCCTCTGTGGCCTCTTCCAGTCCTAAACTGCTTGAGGCCTGAGAGGCAGACCCCAGCAGCACTGAGCATTCCCTAATTTACTTCAAGCAAGTTCAGCTGCATTTGAATTCATGGTGTAGGGGAACTGTTAGGTCACATCTTGAACTGGTGACTGAGCACCTGGTGAAGGGATGTGACTGGCCTGGGGAAGACAGCCAAGTTGTTTGCACCTGTGTTCCCCATGTGACCAGAAAGAGTGGTGTGCCCTGGGCTCACATATGGGCTGGCCACTGAAGGGAGAGCTTTTTTTGGACCTAGGCTGCTTTGTGTAAAGATGTGCTGCATGGCCAGAGAGCCCCTTTGCCACTTGGGTCAATTCAGCTCTTCAGTACATGACTGTTGCCCTACCTGTAAACTTTGCCTGGTATTGCTAAGAACTTGTCAGAAGCAATTTCACTTCTTTGCAAGCAGAACATATGGTTTGAGCATTTTCTTTCAACTTTTTGCACCCGTAGACCACTGACTGCAGGTATCTTTGTTAGGGAGGCATTGCTGTACAGTGTTGGTCAGCAAGGGATACTTCCCTCTAACTCTACTACTGCCATGTGAGATTTTAGCACCTAAATGTAAGCAGCAGGAAGCCCAGTGCAACTTCAAAATCACTATAGACAAAGATAAGTCATAGTAACGTTTCATCTCTAAAATCTGACTGAAATTTGAAAGTTTAGTTCATGTTTGGTCACCGCCTAGTAGGTGGTAGGGATATATTTGCTATTGGTAATAAACGAGTTCTGAGCTGTCTCTTTTCAGTGGTGAGGGTACAATCAGAAGCTCTGCTGAACATACAACGCTTTAGATTTGGATCTGTCACAGAGTGGCAGCTTTTTCTCTGGAAGAGCCCTTTGTAAAGTTTCCAAGGATTTATGTGAAAACTATTACAGGGAGGTAAAAAAAGGGCAGTAGTGAAAAATTGATTAGAGGATTTTCTTAAGTTTTTCTGAGAAATTTCTGTTCCTTTGCATTCCCTGTAGTAATTTTTCTTAATAGCGCCAATGGATAGAGTAGTATTTGAGGTGAAACACCTTTACCACTCAAAAGAACAAAACAACCCACAACCACCACCAAACAGCAGACAAATTCAGGACAGTTTCACAATAAAATAATGAAAATGCAGAAGCTATGCTATTACAGATGTTGTAGAGAGCCTGAGGAGTTTTTGCTATGAATTGGACAACTGGTTACTGTTTTATGCAGAAACCTATAATGTGATGTGCTGATCTGTTCAAACTTGGATGCTGAAAGAAGCATTTCTTTGTTAAAAGATTTGGCTCAGAGTGATTGATGGACAGTGCAGGATGCCAAAAAAAAAAAAGAATTTAAAAATGCCCCCGAGGTAGTGTAATTGAAGAATGGAACTCTACTTCTTGCCTGAGAGTAGGGACTGAAGGAGACAGAGGAGATAATTGAAGGTAGTTCTGTTTCTTATGACAGTGCATTCAGAGGCAACAAGTGTTTTTCATAGTTCTTCAGGTATCCCAGAGGATACTGACAATGAAACTGTGCGTGGAAATCTGAGGAGTATTGTGTTCATTCTGAAAATGAAAGAACACATTTATATAGAGTTGCATTTTTGGAGAGATAACTGAAAAATGAGGGGGAAAAAAGAGGATGAATGTTTTGACTGATGTAAGACTGAAGAACCAGGCTTGCAATTTTTAGTACCTGTGTCTTGGATAAGAGAGCAGCTCTTGAAAAGAGGAGATACAGAATTAAGCTATGATTAAAGTAAATAGAGTTTGGTAAGGAGAAGAAGAAATGTAATACAAGCCTTTATCTTGTGGATGGTGTGCAGTCTGGACATACCAGAAAATTGAAAACATTAAAGGAATGAAATGTTTAGCCAGAAAGGCATGAAAACCTCAAAGGAAGAGTTCACAAATAAACAACATGAGAGCCACCTAAGCTGAAAGCAAGTGGAACATTTCGTATTCCTGGATGTAATATAGAATCATAGAATTACTCAGGTTGGAAGGGACCTCAAGGATCATCAAGTCCAACCGCAGCCTAACCATAGAGCCCTAACTCTAACTACCCTCTGCTAAATCATGTCCCTGAGCACCACGTCCAAACAGCTCTTAAACACTTCCACGGATGGTGACTCAACCACCTCCCTGGGGAGCCTATTCCAGAGCTTAGCAACCCTTTCTGTAAAGAAGCATTTCCTGATATCCAACCTAAACCTACCCTGGCGCAACTTGAGGCCATTTTCCCTCATCTTGTCACCTGTCACCAGTGAGAAGAG
>PPHD01025360.1:0-10554 GCA_002909625.1 Bambusicola thoracicus
TGGGGGTGCTGGTGTTGGAGAAGAGAGCCAGGTAGGTTTGTTCTTCCAATTTGATCTCCTTTTCTGATCGCTTTACTTGAAAGTAAATAATGAGGCAGGAGAGCATTGAGAGGTGCCGAGGAGCCGCGTGTACAATGGGTTTAGCGGGGAGGCTGGGGAGGAATGGAGAGCAGAGCGGTACGCAGCTTCCCTCCCTCCCTTCTGTGTTTATCTCTCTCTCCATCCTAAGGAAGCTGGCGGAGAAATCATGCTGCATACTGAGCAGTGGCAGAAAAAAAGGAAGGTATCCAGGGGAGGAGGGGGTGGGAGCCAGGGGGGCTGTGCTGGCTTGGTGCTGGGGGGAGCAGAGGCATTGCAGCGCACCGAGCCCCAGCTGCGGGCTGCAGGAGAGGGATCTCACCCTGCTCCGGTAGAGGTGCAGTTTGCAGCCAGGAGACCGAGCACGGAGAAGGGTGCTGGGAAAGTAGTGGGCAGCAGGAAAGCGAAACACTTGCAGCAGAGCAAACTCAACCCCAAGCCAAGCCCCTAAAGCCGGGATGGATTGAGAACTGCTTTCTGAAATCTCGCATTTATGTCATGTTTAGCTTGGGCTTCTGTTTCCTTCCCCCCCGCTCTCTGGTTTTGGCATCTGTCAGGAGAGTTGCATTTCAGGATGGATTGGAGGTCTGTGCCAGGCAAGGAAAGGGAGATGGGGAGAGAGATGAGAGAAAAGGAGAGAAGGGTTTTCTGACACCGCTTAGCTGGAGTTGATTGGGTTTTATGCTCATGGTGTTCAGAGAAATGTTTAGACCCCGAGTGTAAGGCAAACAAACAAACGCAAAAAGCAGAGAGGCTGCAGTGGAGCTGTGCCCCACAGTTGCACCGTCTCATTAGCACCTTGGTCCTCGAGACTGCAAAGCAAAGCGGCCTGTTCATCCCGGCCAGGCTCGCCCAGGAAGCCCCGCTGTGCAAGCATGTGCTGCACAAAAAGGGGGAACACATGGAGAGCACAGAGCAGCTCCAGAACACGGTGATGGTGAACAGAGCAAACTTGGTGGCTGAGCTCACTTAGATGGGTGGACAAAGCAAGAGAGGCAATGGGGTAGAGAACAGGAGAGGAAACGGAGCTGTAGAGCTGCTCTGTGCAAAGAAGCGTCAGTTTGGTTTGATTCTAACTGCTGATTTTCCAGCTTCGGATCTGATTGCTTTTTTTTTCTTTTTCCTTTTGAACTTGAGAAATCTGCCTTCAAACCGGCTCTACGTTTGGGTTTGAAGGAAGTGCAAAAGGCGAGGGCATGTGCAGAGCTTGCTGAGGGCAGCTTTGCAGGAGGCGGCAAAGCGAGAACCTCTCTGCAGAGCAGCAGCGGAGGTTGGGAGGGAGAGGCACAGTGAGATTGCACGGCTGCAGGTGCAGGGCCAGTTCCCAAGAAGGCTCTTCGCTGCCTGGTCAACAGGTTCCCCAGGAAAAGTAATAATTTCCTGTATCGTTTTGCATTAAAAATAACAGTAAAAAGCACTCTGATTATTTTGTTTTGCACGTCAAAGTTTTGCGAATTGCTTCAAGTAGCCTCTCTTTAAATGTGTTTAGATTCAGTGTCGCGAGAGCGCTTTATGTCATGGAAAAAAAACACACACCAGTGCAACCAACACTCGTGCAAAGAGAATGCAAGCTGTGACCAAAGGGTTAGGGAGGAAATCGTTTTGGTGATGGCTGCCTTGGTCATGATACCCGCACAGCGTGCACAGAACGTGCCTTAGAAAGACGTTCCATGTGTCGCCTCTAAATAGGGCAGGAAAGAAAGGGGCCGCGTGCAGTTGATTTCCAGGTTGCTTTCCATTGGGATCTGTTTGTATCTGACGTGAGATTAGAAAAAAATAGCGGCGTACGTTCGTAGTTTCTGAGCTTAGAAAATATTTTGCTGAAAGTGCTGTGCGGTGACTTGATGGCGAATCCGGGCTGCTTCGTCCTTTTGGTTGATGTGCTCAGTGGCCGAGATGGATGTTCAGCGGGTGAGAAATCATTCTGCGTTTGTTTGCCGCTCGGCAGATGAAGTGCATATTTAGTCAGTCTGCTTGAAATATCGAGAACCAAAAGTCTTACAAAGGTTTTACAACCCGGTTGCCTTTAATGGGAGCGGCCGGAGCCCCAGCCTTGTGCAAAACGTCTGTTTCTTCGCAGAACAAAGGGTTGTCTGGTGGCAGATTTGACAATAATTATGACTTAGAGGAGTGCGCGCTGGTAGAAGTCATACAAATTATCGCCATCGGTTCCCGACTCCAGTTGCCACCTCCTCGGCTAGCGAACCTTTCTCGCTTACAAAACCCCTCCGCGCACAGCGTTGCTTCCTCTTCCCCGTTTCCTACCTCCATCTCTTCACGCTCCGCGCTGTTTGTTGATAGAAAACACTTTCCAAAATAAACTTTGCTGGCTGGCAGCCGTGCCGCCGGGCTGCCCCGCGCCAGTGGCGGCTGCTGACGACTAGGGGGAGCTCGGAGCCCGCCGATGCGCGCTGGGCGCCGGGATGCGCCGCGCCGGGAGCGGCGGCCGCCGCGCGGTGTTCGCAGCCTCAACTTGGAGGATCGATTTTCACGCGCAGATCTCCCCGGCGCTCGGTGAGAGGGGCTGCGGGGCAGGCGCAGCTATTTTTAGCCAAATCGCGACTAAATCGACTCGGGCGGACGGGAGGTTTTTTTCTTCTTCTTTTTTTTTTTTTAATTAAAATTAGTTTTAAACAACGCTTTTATTATTTTTATTTATTTATTTTTCCTCTTCTTTTTCTTGTGGATGCCAGAGGTGTTTTAAGTCTCGGTTTGTTGCTGTCGGATAGAGACTGGGGTAGTGCTACCTGTGCACCAGCCAGGCTCTGTGCAGGAGGGGAAGCCCACGTTTGTTTTTCCGGTGGGCGCAAACACAGCGAGTGCGGGAGCTGGAGCTACGCTGAGTTGGGTGTTGAGCACATCTACAAAAGCCACACGTACCCCTGCCCAGAGGCTCTGCTGATGTGTAGCTCATGCCCTTATAACCAAAAATCTGCAGCTCCCGCAAGTGAAAACAAATGAAATGAAATGAAAAGAAGCGTTTCTTTCCTAAGGAGATGAGCACAAACCCACATACGCTGCGTAGAAGTTACAGCTCTTCCAAGCTCTTCTCTGCCTGCCTGACTGCCCACCGTGGATGGACTTTAGCGGGACATTCCTTGCTCCAACGTGTAATTTCATGGCGTGCACATGAGGAGCTTCGATCACTGGATGTCAGAGTAGAGTGCTCACTTTGCCCAAGATGAGAAATTAATCAGATGGTGATATAGTTAGCATAGTAACAGCAGATTCTTATTTTTAGTACTCGGTACAGGGATGAAGATTATCCCGAGACAGGAAGGCGCGCTTTATTCTAACCTGAGACAGAAGTAAATTAGGTCAGACGAAAGATCAGGGCTGTCATCAACTGTACAAAAACCCTTCACTCTTGGGTAGTGAGGGCCGGCAATTTATCTGATGATTTCTCTACTTCATTTAATGTTTGAATCGAGCCTGTTGGAAGCCCACAGCCCATCTGACATAACGCTGACGCTGAGAGAAAGGCACCCAGCGATAGGCAACCTTTCCTTCTCCCCTCCCAAACCCCTCAAACTTTGCTGATTGCAGTTTTACTTCCATTCCACGACTGCTAACTTTTACGAAGAGGAACAAGAATCTCCCTTTCCTCCACCTCGGTGCCTCTGCCCCCCGGCACACGCACATGTACGTGCACGCTGTCTTTCCTCCCATCCTTCTTCTGCCTCCCTCCCATCCCACTCTCTGTGCTGGAGCCCAGCAGCAGCCTCCCAGCACCAAGATGGCTCCTGCTTCCCTGCCCCAGCATTTCCTCCTGGGGCAATGACTTCTCCAGGGCCGCAGTGCAGATGTCGGCAGCCCTCGGTCCCGTCTTGGTAGTAGCCTCAAGAGAAGCGCGTGGAAAAACAAACGGTGGCTGGGCTCCCTGCCTGCCTGAAAGTTACTGATGCCATAAAAGCACTTGGTGAAGTATCAGCGTTGGCTGCAGATAGATTTATATATGTGTGCCTTTTTAATGAGGGAGGGAAAAGCCATCAATAACGGCACGCATTGATAAACGCGTGATTCATTCAGCTGCTCCTACTACAGCACCTTCCTCTTTGGTGTTTATTTACTTTCTTAGATTGTAGCAGGGCAGGCTGCGCACTGTTCCTCTGCACCCACGGCTGCAAGCCTCAATCTAGCCGTGTGCTCAGCCCCGAACATCAGCTCAATCTGCTCCCTGCTCTCCCTCCCCAGAACTGATGCCTGCTCCTTGCTGTAGACCTTTGCTGGAGCTTTAAATAGCAGCTTTTTCTTCTTCTTCTCTTTTTTTTTTCTTTCCTTCTGAAGGAATATATAAAAAATGCCTAAAGCAGGCTGCTCGAAAACAAATTAAAGCAGAGGGACACACTTCACGCGTTGCAGGCACGCGCCAGTAGAAGGGGGTTAGAAGAATATCATCATTTTACTGGCAAAAGTGACACTAGATCGGGGATTTGATTAATGGCGCAGCATTCACAGGGACTTAGTTCTCTGTTTTTGACATATGCAAGTCTTTTGTGTAGTTGCCTCAGTGCAAGAAATCCCATTTCTTTTTTTCCTGGAGCAGTTGATAATTTGTATGTGTGTGCTGGATATGCCCAAGGTACTTTCCAAAGACTAAGCAGCAGACAGCGCGGGGTAGGAAAGGAATCCAAAGTTAAGGGGAAGGGAAAAAAAAAAAAAGCACTGGTTTACTTAACTTTTTTATGACCCCTTTTACGAAGCCACTGGAATAAGCCATAAATTCGCTGAATGTTATAATGAATATGCTTCAACGAGAGCGAAAAAAAAAGAAAAGGCTGAAGGAAATTGTATATGAGCAACAGTGTTCCATAGACAGCTGAGAAACAGGCTCTTTTGAGGCTGGTATTTCTAAAAGAGAACAGAGTGGTCGTGTGCTTAATACGCGTTCAGAACTAATTACGGAATTTTGATCACGCCTTTTAAACCTTTCGGTAAGAACCCGCGCTTCACGTATCCCTTTCTAAGGCAGCTCAAAGCCCGCACCAAAACATCGCTCCTTCTGCCTTTGTGGCACCGAGCGCTCCTTTCTCTCCTTGGTTGTCGTTGAGTTTTAAATAAAACAAATCTATTCACTGGGGAACAAAGCGTGCTTTTAGATCCCATCATCACATCCCATTTTATCTGCGACGATTTACAGCTTCTGCAGTCTATAGAAGTCCCTCTGCATTTTACGCTCTCAAAACCAGTAAATATTTTTTTGGTGAACGTATAGTTTGCTTAGGAGGAGACACGCCACTCCCTTCTTCAACACCGCGTGGAGCTCCTGGTGAAATGCCATCTGACGAACGCTGAGATCCGTGCAGATCCTTGAATGTTCGTGGCTTTTGTTCCCTTTTGGTTCCGCGGGGTTACCGTACCGTTTCCCTCCTCGTTTTTCCCAAACCCCGTGCCTTGCTCGGCTCCTTACTGCCGGGCTCGCTCCGTTCCAGGTGCGCGCGGCGGCCCAAACCGCTCTCCGAGTGACTCGGGACACTTCTGCAAAGCCGACCGACCCGCGGGAGCCCGTGCGGGGGTTAACGGGGGGCCCCCCATCCCCTGGCCCCCGCACGGCCCCGCACCGCGGGGAGCTCCGCTGTTCTGGGGGCTGGGGCTGCAGCCCCGCAGGTGCCCCCCGGGCGCCTCCCGCTGCTCCGCGCTGCTCTCCGGTGCGCGGCTCCGCACGGCTCGGCTCTGCACGGTGGAGCCTCCCAGCTCGTCCAGCCGCCTTTGTGCACTTGGCATGCGGCTGAGAGTCTCTTGAAAAGTGGCAGGGAGCTGCCGACCCGTCTGTTTGGGGCTTCCCCACCAGGTCGCCCCTTTCGGCCAATTCAGCCTCATGCTCGTTGTTGTTATTTTTAATTTATTGGAATAATTGTTTTTCTGTCCTTGGAAAAAGGAAGAACCGGTGGCAGCTAAGCTGCACCCGGTACTGCTTACTGTGATGCTGGTGCAAGGTGCAGTTGTGGACTCAACCCTGCACCCTGAGGCTGTGAGGGGGCCTGGAGTGGGTTATTGATAAACTTGGGTGGTGAGGGGCTGCATCGCCTGCTATGCGGTGTTAGTCATTGTGCAGTGAGGATCCTGACACCGAGCTCTGCGATAACCCAGCTTGGGAACGCGTGATCCGAGCTATTTCCACTAAGCCTGTTGATGTTACAGTAAATGTGACATGTGGGTGTTGATGGAAGGGACATCGTTTTCAGGCCCGCTTTGGGCAACACCCTGACGAGCGAGTCGCTTATTTGTGCTCCCTCCTGCTTCTCTTCGAAGCCAGCGATAGTTGTGTGTGGGCTCCTGGCCCCAAGGCAGCCCCAGCTCATCCCAAGGGGGCACCCTGACTTGGAGATGGGGCACTAACAGCGCTTCTCCAACCCCCCTGGTATAGGTTTGTGACCCCACTGCAGAAATGGAAGGTAGCGAGGGAGTTCAACGCTCAGTGCCCAGCACCAAAGCATCCCTCTTCCCCCTTCCCCTGCATCAATTTGATACGAGGGGAGGGAAAAAAAAATAAGGAGGATAGGAGCCCACTTTCTGACTCCTTTGCACCTTCCACTCTGCAGTGTAATAAAAACACAAGAAAATAAATCACCAGTAGCTGGACCCAGCCTCATGCGAAGCCTGTGAACAAGCATCTACAGGATTGTCCTCTGAGGCCGTTGAGATGATTTTGAGTAGCAGTCTTTTTCACTGCTAATGGGCATGGTTTTGAGACATTTGACAGGCAGAAAGTAGTTAGCATGTGCATTTGCTTTAATGTTGGGCATAAGAGTATTGTTTGCATGGGGCGCGTATGCTGTAATGATGTCACCACGCTGCAAGAGGAGTGCTGGTGGTTTTGCGACAGTGTCTTTGTGGAATTAAGAAAATTGTCCGCTGCATTTTGGCACTGTAGGCTTTGAGATGCTGCTCAGAATCCAGGCAGTAAGCGTAATGCTTTTCAAAGTAAAGCAAATGATTTAGATTGTCCTGTTGCATTAATTTCATGAAGCCACCGAACGACGGCAGTGTCTCCGATGGCCCCGCAGATCACCCGTCCCTATCACGGCGCTTCCCTGGGAGGTGATGTAGGGCCTTTTGGAGGAGCCTCTGGGCACAGGGATAATGCCGGGCACACCTTAACACACCTGGAAGAACCTGGGCACAGGTCCTGCCTGGAAATAACTCATTTGCATTTTTTTCCCCTTTTCCCACGTAAGGGAGATGAGATGTTTTCCATTCTCCTTTTTTTGTGTGTGGCTCGACATTTCCTTCTTAAAAAAATAAATAAATGAAATAAAATACTCCCGAGGAAACACCCTCCTCCCCCCAAACCCAGCTACCAACAAGCAGAAATAAAACCACAGAGTTAAATTCAAATAATGTGAAGCGACTCATTTGAAACCCACAGACACAAGTGGAGTCAGAACTTTAGATTGAGACTGGCCTAAATTGCCCCATTGCTATTAAAGGACTCCTTAACCGGCAGAAGATCTCCACTGCTGTATTAACCAGGCGTGACCTGGTGCGTTATGGGCTGGACTTCCAGGCTTTTTTCTCTTTTCCTTTGTGGGTTTTAAATCTCTCCTGTAATGTTACTTGAATGTAGGTTTTTAATGGCTTAATTGAGTTGTCAATAGGAAGCCTTTCTTTCTTTCTTTTTTTTTTTTTTATTCCGAGTTTAAAAAAAAAATGCAAATTGACATGGATAAAATGCATTTGAAGATCTATTCAGTATTTTGTTTTTCATTCTTTTATGTCTGTTTTCCACGTTCTGAATAAGGGATTGTAATATAGGTCCTGCATTGTTGGGTTTACGGCCAGTCTCCTGCTTGACGATTTGTTAAGCTAAAATCAGACACAGAGTTGAGGCAAATAAAATGTTGGTAGTTTGAAACCCAATTACTACGGATCACGAGGGCTCCGCTCACCGAGCAACGAAAAGCTGAATTTCGGTAAATGCGACGACTGCCAAAATATGAAGGAATACCAGATGTTATTTTAAAAAAGTGCCATTGCAGAGTCCTTGGAAAGGGAGAGTGAGAGAGTGTAAGTGAATAGGCATATGTGGATTTAACTAATATTCAAATGAACTGCGGAGCTGAAAGGAAAGAATTCTCAACAGTTTAGCTGCTAAAACCTCCTTCATGTTTGCAGAGCCGCGTGGTCAGGACCCTTATCAAATGCAGCGGTTTCGCTACGTTTTCTGAAGAGCACAATTTAAATCACAGGGAAAAAAAAAAAATCCTCACATCAAAAAGATAGTAAAGTTGAGACCTGTGCTGTTCTTTTTATTTGTTATACATACGCCAAAATTCAGCCTTTGTAATTTGAGAGACCGACTTTAATCTGAAAGCTTTACAGGAACGTTCCGTGAAACTCGTAACAAACATTTCCCCCTCTGCCACCTTTTTCCTTACAACCTTTGGTTCGGTTCCTGTTTTCCTGTTGTCTTTTCCAGCTCTTTGTGCCATCTCCCATCTGTGTATGTGCGTGTATGTCTCTCTCTGTGGGTTTTTTTTTTAATATTTTGACACTCTGCTCCCCCTTAATAGGAATTCTTCCTAGAAATAGCGTGCACGTTTCTAAAGGACCCTTTTCACAGTCCTTTTCTTTTGGCTCTAAAATGAAGTATATGTAATTGGTAATTAAAGGTGCAAGCTCTCTTCAATATAAACAATATTGCTCAATGTTACATCATTAAAGGGAACCACAGCACTAAATAATTACCTTTTGCATTGTGACACACTTTTCACAGCCATCCGCTCTCTTCCCGGCAGTCCCCGTTCGGCACAGGGTTATGGTTACATTTTCACTGAGGCAAGGAGGCACCTTTTCATAACATAAATTGATGAATTAATTACGTAGCGTTGTCTTCAAACTCCCTTTAAACTTAGATTAAGGGGAAAAGAGTAATTATGGGTTTTTAGAATGGTGCGTTTGGTAACCTTGGGGTGAGCTGGGAAGCCAAAGCCTTCTTGTGCTCGTCGTTGGCTCCACGGGATGGGGTGTGCTTGAGTCCTTTGCTGGGATCTCAGTCCTTCTGTTCCCTCAGTTCTCTCTGTTTTGCTGCTCTGATGCAACTTGTAGTACAGCTGGTAGATACACTAATCAATTATTTATTCTGGAAGGGGAAAACAGGGATGACTCTTTTTCTAACCTGTCCTCTTTGAGGCTCAACCATTTTTGTTGTCAGGTAATACATTTCACCTTCTACCTCTTGTCCCTTTTCTATGGTCCTTGTTTATTTTTTTTTCCCCAATTTACTGAAGAATGAGACAAAACTCCTTTTGTCTTCGGCCAGGAGGAGAATCCAGATCTGGATTATGACATCTGCTTATCTCAGTCTCACTTCTCTGAGCTATTTGTGTAACTTGCTTTCCCCAGGAAATCCATAAGCAAGCCACTCAGGCCAATAAAGAACATTTCTCCTACTATTCCTTTAATCCTGATTCGATTAGTGGTCTCACTCGCTGATTTACATACTGTTAGCTCCTCTGTTTTGTTCTGCCCAAATCCTATAGTCCTCATAGAGGCAAAACAGCCTTAGGCAAAAGTCAGTGGAAATTCTGCCCAAGTAAAGACCAAGGTTTGTATGATTTGGCAGTTATGCAGCAGAACAAGAGAAAATAAAACAAAAAACAAGTTTTGCCCCAGAAATGGATTGTGATCTATAATTATTCTATGATGTAAGAATTATCTTCTAAATACCCATTAAAATATGCTGCATTTTATTAATGGTGAGATGAGAAATTGCTTATTTCCTAGAAACGGATTCAGGTCACTCAGAAACGCTTTCAGAGTCTTTTGAGGGCAATGGTATGAGGTCCACAAGGTCCATGGTCAAGATTTCTATAAAAACATTTACCATGGTAAATAGCAACTTCGCAGGTATTTGGCACTGGGAAAATGAGCGGAAGATTTTGGGCTCAGCCAATATTTCAATATGTTACTCTCTTTCCCACTGTACACACTTCTGAAACATCTTCACTTCTCATGAGAATACATCTTGCTTGCCTTCCAGCAAATAGTTTTCTGTCCCATCGTGCCAATGGACCGTCATTTCACATTGCTAATGTCTGTGATAGGGCAAGGTGGTGGTACTGATGTCATGTCCCTGACCCTGCTTGCCCAGGGTTTTCCTCCCTGCTTTTTCCCCACGCTGAAATGAAAGGAGAGGCTCGGGTGTGTAAGACTTGCTGGATAGGGTCTTGGCCAGATGGCTGGGAGATGCAGTGGGAATGAGAAGGTGGGTTAAAAAGAGAGGAACTGTTTCAGAAAGTGACTCAGGGCTCGAACGTTTGCAAAATGGCTCTTTGCTGATCTCCTTGCAGTGCTGGCAGCAGTGGGAAGGAGCTGTCAGGAAAGCTATGCCAGGTCAGCCTTTCCATTTTGTTTCAGGCAGGCTTGGTTGCAAAATATATTGAAATCATTCTGGGAGAGTGGAAAAGCTGAAAAATGAAAGAAAGATCTAATCAGTCTTGGCTTCTTTTGGGTGTTGGGGGGGGGGGGGGGGGC
>PPHD01025362.1:0-11790 GCA_002909625.1 Bambusicola thoracicus
CGCACGAATGTGCGCAAGAACTTCTTTATGGTGAGGGTGACGGAGCACTGGAACAGGCTGCCCAGGGGGGTTGTGGAATCTCCTTCTCTGGAGATATTCAAGACCTGCCTGGACACCTACCTGTGCGACTTGGTATAGGGAACCTGCTTTGACAGGGGAGTTGGACTCGATGATCTCTAGAGGTCCCTTCCAACCCCTACCATTCTGTAATTCTGTGAAAATTAGACTAAAGGTGACAGTTGTCTCAAATTTTTCCTGCTGTCCTTAGTTCAAGTGGGGCTGAGTTATTTGGATTTGTAGAATGTCTTCTATGTACCATACTGAATCTAGTGATAATTTCCTTTAGGATTATTCTCAGTATTCTCTTATATTTACTCTCAGCATAAAAGCTTGGGCATCTCATATGGACCTAGAAGGAAAGAATTTTACAGAACAGTGAACTACAGAAAATGGGATGGAGTCATTTAGAATATGCATTTTTTTCATGGAATCCCTGTGATTCCTTGAAGTGCAGTATCAAGTTTGCTGTGATATCTGGCCAGTTTGAGGGATGAATTGTTATGAGCGTACGTGTTATGATCTAAATTTTAAATTTTGGGGGTATCATTGTATTTTACAGTTACAGAGTGTGATGGTTACTGCCAACTGAGTGTACAGCTGCTCTACTTGCTTGTGAAGGGTGGCAAATTGTTAGTCGTAAATCAAAATATCAGAAATGGAGCATGTGATGGCCTACACTGAATGTTTTATTCTCTGTTCCTCAAATGTATGAACTTTAGTAAAGAATACATAGTGTTTCTAACTTTCAGTGGTTGATTTAAAAGGAAAAACAGCATTGTCCTTAGTTTCATCTAGCTCAGTTTGAAGTTAGTCTGTTAATTAATCATACTTTAACAGACTTTTCTTTTACTTTAGGTTCTTGAAGAAGTTGCAGTCGAGGCACAAACCTCAGAAGAATCACCTGAAACATATCCATATAGTGAACTACATCCATCAGGCAATCTTCAGTACAACTATGATACTATAGAGCAGCAGTTCGCATATGATTTGCCTGATAATAAAGATGGTGAATGCTTTGCAGTTGAAGGAGATGGAGAACTTTTTATATCTCAGAGTAACTTCACGTTAGTGTTGGAGGGAGAAGAAGGTGAGGGAGAGATGGGTGACCTTGCATTAGCAGATGCTTCTAAAGCAGCTGTTACAACAACAGATGAAAAACCTGCGAACAGCTTAGGAAGTACTGAAAATGAAGAACATGTTAAAAATTCAGTGTCTACTGTAACAAGTGACCAGGAGTCTCAAAATATTGCAGAGTCACTCCCATATGTGCCTGAACCCATTAAGGTAGCTATTGCTGAAAACCTACTGGATGTAATCAAGGACACAAGAAGTAAAGAATTTACATCTGAAGTTGTGGAACAGTCTATTCATGAAAGCATAGGCAAAAAGGTAACTAGATTTCGGAAGTCAAAAACTCCCTTAACAGCTGTGCCAGAAGGAGCAGATGATGAAACCAGCATACATCAAGTAGAGTATGTTGTCACTCCTAGAACACGTGCGAGGAGACAACTGAGTAGAACTCTAATTATTCCATCAGCAGATGATCAGCAAGTATTGAAGACAGACAAACCAGTTCTGTTTGGACTGTCTCCTAGGAGAAGTACCAGGCAAACAAAAGAAGCACTTGAGACTTCTAGTCTTGCGACAGTAGAAAATACTCAAGATGAGCAAATACCTGTGATCCCTGCTACCCCTAGGAGAAGAGGTAGGAAGCCCAAACAGACTAATCTAGAAAATGTAGAAAGCAGCCAATCTGACAGGCAAACATTGTCCAGCAGTACACAGTCCATAGTTGTTACTCCAAGACGATTAAGGAGAGCAAAGGAAGCTGCATCTGAACTCATGGAAGATGCTAATGAGGAATTATCTCTTGCTGAAGGTACCACGGTTGCTTCTGCTACTTCCAGAAGGACTAGAGGAGGAAAAAGCTCAGCAGGCGATCAAGAAGCTGGCCAGAGTAGCACTGACCATAGGATAAAAACGGCAGTCAGTCCCAGTAGAAGTGCAAGAAAATTAAAAGGCAGTAGTTTACCACTTGCTCAAAATACTACTGTGGCTCAAGAGCTACAGCCTAGTGACCAACTTCTTTTACCTGGGCCGACTAAAAGAGGCAGAAGAATTAAAATGAGTTCTTCAGATGTTTCTGAAAATTCTGACCTTGATCTGTCAAAAACATCACTTCCTCAAACAGAGTTGAAACTTCCTGTCACTCCCAGAAGAAGTGCTAGAAAGGCAGCACAGAATCTCTCTGCAGATATGGAATCTGTCTCTGCTCGGGATGACCTGCCTTCAGGTGGGGAAGTGGAAATCCTTGATACTCCTAGGAGAAGAACAAGGAAAGTTGCGCATGCTAAACCAGAAAAAACAGATGCTATTGAAAAGACACCTGAGCAGTCAAATGAGCAGTCGACCACACCCAGGACTACAATAAGGTCAGGGTTTCGGGGCAGAAAGAGACAATTATCATCAATATTGGAGGAGAACACGAGGGAAGAAGTCTTTCCTGAAGGAACTGATGGCAGTCCTTTGCTGCTTACGGACATAAACACATCAGTATATGATGAGACATCAAGAACTGTAACAGATCGTGTTCGAAGAAACAGATCTCGTAAAACTAGCATGCATCAGGAACTGTCTGTTGAGGAAAAGGAATCTTTTTTTTTCTCTCCTCCTCTCACAAAGCTGACGAAGAAATTCAAAGGTATGTGTAACATGTTCATGCGTAAAATATAGTGTATTGGTCAGTTGTAAACACCATACATCATACTTACAAGTACGGCTTTTAATATTATATGACTTGTAACTGTACAGAAGTAAAAATTTGGAAAGAGGAAAACAATCTTTTTACCTGTGTGCCTGGCTGGCTAGTTGTGGAAACAAGTGAGTTGAGGCTGACGTTCTTTTGAGCAGAGTGAAGTCTAATTTGGATTTCTTGTCATTAGCTTAATTTCTATCAAATAAGAACGCTGGAGGATGTCAGTTAATGTTATTGCCATCCCTTTCCTCCACAGAGGAGAAATAAAGAAGACATACTTCTAAATTGTGTTCAATTTTTAAGTTAGAATGAGTGCATCTTGTAACAGACAACTGATTAATTATGTGATTGTTGAAGTGTGCTTTGTTAGTGAGTTCTTTATCATAGAATCCTTAGAGTAGGGAGGGACCTCTAAAGGCCATCTAATCCAACATCATCTAGTCTTGCAATGAACAGGCACACCTACAGCTACATCACGTTGGTAAGAGCCTGATCCAGCCTGGCCTTGAATGTCTACTGGAACAGGGCGTCCACCACATCTCTGGGCAGCCTGTTCCAGTGCCTCACCACCCTCACTGTAGAAGACTTTTTTCCTTATATCCAACCTAAATCTACTATCTTTAAGTTCAAAACCATTTCCTCTTGTCTTATCACCACAGTCTCTGTGTCTCTGCTAAAGAGACTGTCCCCTTCCTTGTAGCTCCCCTTTAGATTCCAAAGGGCCACTATCAGGTTACCTTGGAGCTTTCTCTTACTCTTTTATATTAGCCTGCATGATTGGTTTTTTTTGTTTTTTTTTGGTTTTTTTTTTTTTTTTTTTTTTGAAATGTTAGAATCATAAACTCATAGAGTGGTTTGCATTGGAAGGGACCCCTCTTCAGGGGCACCCCTCTTCAGACCAGGTTGATCAAAGTCCCATCCAGCCTGGCCTTAAACACCTCCTGGATGATGACTCATTTATTCTCGTTTCATGATTCACTATAAAATAATGGATCCAAAGAGGCAGTTAATAGGGAAAAGAACATTGACAGTAAATGTTTGTAAACTTGATTCGGACCTTTATTTTAGGAAGCTATTGTACTGTTGATTTTCAGCTGTAATTTAACATCTCTTTCCTTTATAGTGTACGTGCATGTTAACAATTCATTGTTGTTTTAGCTGGAAAAGCAGACCAACGTGTGCAGGATTTTGACCCAGACTTGTCTTCTCAATTTGTCTTCTCACCTCCTCTTTTGAGGTCAAGGAGGAAAAATGTGTCTAGTACTCCACAAATTGTGGAAGAACCGGTGAGTAAAAACTGTAGTCCTGTCACATCTTTTACTTTTGCTCCATATCTCTTTCAAATTATATTTCTCAGTGCCTTGGCTTTTTCCTTGGAAACAACTAGGATGCTCTGAAAGTAATGCCTCCGACTTATTGCCACAGAAACTGCAACAGATTCAAATAGCCTTATTGTTCCATTTGTTAGAGCAAATTCACAGCTACAGAACGTCATTTGTTATCACAGTCACCACTGTTAGCTATGCATTACTGCCAGCAATGAATAAGAGCCGGTATGCCATCCTAGTAAAAATCTGTACCAGCAGAGGTGAACCTGCTGTTGTCACTGTTGAAATCTGCCACCCACTGCTTCACTGTGCTCATATCCAGAAACATTTAGGAATTAGGTCTCCAGAAACATTCATCAAGGTTCAATGAATGCCAGCAGGTGCCATTTTTTTTTTTCCACATGGAGGAATTCAGTGACACACTTTCACCTTCATACGTGCTTCCATGTCAGATGCCATTCTGTGAGTCTGTCCCTTTGATGCCATCTGTCACATGGCAACAGATTGAAATGGAATATTGGTGGGAAGGTTCACCCTCTACTGACATGCCATCACCAGTTGCCTCTAATATAGTGGGCCAGCATAATAAAACAGGAAACGTTACTTTTGGAGCAGACCTTGTGTATTTAAAGAGAACTTCAGTAAGCTAAACAAGTTTGTTATATGAAAACTAGCTACAAAAATTGTTTTTTGTATCTATGTAGGTTAAGAGCTAATAAGTGTTGCCTTAGATTTAACAGAGGGCACAGTGACTTTATATAAACTTAGGTGGTGTGTTACTTGTTAATTTCTGAATTTTAGGATGATACAATAATTTGAGATTGAAAGTTTATTTTTTCAGAGATGCAATGCCTTTATAAGTTGTAACTTCATAATGACCTCAAATAAACCTTCATTTATATTCTTTATAAGATTGCATACATGTTAAAAACATTCTTGTTGCTTTAATGCAGGCGCTTCCAACTAAAGAAGAGGAGGATATCAAATCCCTAGAATCTGTGGGAAAACAAAAATTGAAGAGAGGTAGACCTGCAAGATCGAAAGTGAAGAAAGCAAGCAGGTACATAATCCTTTTTTGAACACTTACTTTCATTATGGTAGTGATTCAGCTGTTAGCCCCCTAACTTCCTCTACCCCATTTAGCTGTGTAGTTCTGCCCTCACTTTAACAGCCAGTTCAGCTTGCTGGTCTGATAGGCAAATTTTCCCCTAATTAATGATTTTGTGTTCTAATGGTAATAGAAAAAAAAAGGGGATATACCGTGGTAAAAAGTTACTCCTGTGGTTATTTGGTTGTGTCCCCTTAAGTCATCTTATTTCATCTTGAAAACCATACCCATAAGGTCTTTAGTTCATCAAATAAGGTAGAAAGGGGCCAGGTAGTGAATAAAGAGAACGTCTTGGTTCTGGACCTGTTTTTCTGTTTTCTTCTGGAAACAATTTATTTGAAGACACTTAACCTCTTAAAAGCCTGCAGCATCTCTAAAATCGCTGAAGAGTAATGACTGAGATTGCATGAAGCAGTCTGGTAAGGAATGGAAGCAAGAGTAAGCTTTTTAATGTACTACTTCTGCTTTAATCCTATCTACAGGTTAGTCCACATATTAATTGGTATTTATTTTGTAATTCCACTTTTCTCTACTTAACATTGTTGGTTGTAAAGTCAATTTGACTCTTTTTGCATTCGCAGAACCTCAAGAAAAGAAGTTTCTTGGTCACCTCCACCAGTGGAAATAAAGTTCATTTCTCCTTTTGGAAGTCCAGTGGAGGAAATGAAAAGCAAACAGAAAGAAACCGCAGATGCGACAGAGAAGACTGTACAAAAGAACAAAAAAAGACTGTCTAATTTTCCAAAGCCAGTTGTGCGCCGGAAGATGCTGTAACTGTTTTTTAAGTTTGTAATGTACACCACTGTTTGTAAAGTCATCAAAATTGTGTGGATTAATAAAAAGAAAAAATAATCATCTAATTTGGAAGAGATAATTTATATAAATTATTGTAAAATTTCATAAACAAATGGTCTTCAATAAGTAACTCCATATGGAGTATGATTTCCTCAGTCAATGCAGTTTTCTATTTTATATTAAGACTTCATACATTTATATAATATGTAAATACAACCTATTTTAGGAATGTTAAATAAAAATGTATACTTCACAATATGCTTACTGTCTGATAGCTTTTTGAGGGAATAGTGGGTTGAATAGCCTGTATTGTTCAGAGATTTTAATGTTGGTTTACAAGAGTTGGTGATGCTCAAAAGTGAGGCCAAAAGTTTTTAAAAGTTTGTTTAGAACTACTGTACCAAGTAAACATTTGAAATGTTCTAGTTTAAATTTTATAGATGTTTGACCTTCTTGAACAAATGATTGGGTTCCCAAATACAAAACGTTAGTTCTTTATGTTCATGGTTAAGCTGTACTGTATTGAAGTCAAAATGTAAACAATTGTATTTTATGCTGTGCAATATTTTTTTGTATTTGTCTTAAAGTTTGGGAAAGCTGCTCTTTCGTTTATAAAACCAGATCGCATCTCAGATGTTTTGCTATTTTTTACAATTCGTTAAACTGTGTAGAAGAGTTGATGCTGACAGTAGGATATCAAATTTAGAGGGATGTTGCCCACACAATTTTGGCACAAATTTCAGAATATTTTCATAAGACTAATACAAAAGCAACTATACTTGAAATAGTTACTGTCTAAACGTTTTGCAGCATTTTAAGCCTGCGTATCACAACACTGAAGGTACAAAAATGTACAGAAATGACAAACGGTATTTTTGAATAATGATCTCGTTATCAACCTTAGGCTACAGAGTAAATGTCCCTATGAGGTTTCAGTTTGTAAGAATAGATGAAAAAGACTATTCTTTTAAAAGTAGACATGGAAGTACTATTTTGATGTGCCGTCTTTTAGACAATGGATTATTTTTTATGTATGTTAATTTATATATGGATGCAACTTTGAAGACTACAAAATGGTGGAACCTGACATTAAACTTTTCAATTAGTAAAAGCTACTACAGTTACTTTAAGAAATAATTTATTGGTTAACTAACACCTTGTACATAATGAATGAATGTATTAATAATAGACTAAGCGTGTAAAAGACATTTCTTTCGGGGCCATGACTTTTCTGTCTCAGAACAGGACATTCTAGAGAAGTAGCTGCATGCACTTTAATATTTTGCTTCTTGGAAGTATTCATAACTGAATGCTGCTTAAAAAAATGCCAAATGTTGACAGTGTGAAAGTGGCAGTTCGAGTGAGACCTTTCAGTCAGGTTAGTAATTATTTACTCTGGATATTTTTTTAAATTTGAATTACAATGTGCATATGATTAAAGAGGATGAGGAGGGGAAGTTGTTTTTTAAATCCACATTGTAAGTACTGCGTTGAGTAGCTCAGAAAATGGGTAAAAGTTCGAACTTTAATATTGTGATGGGGGAAAGAAAAGACTTCAAACCTGAATTTGCTCTACATAGTGTGCAAAACTATAATGTGCTTGGATTCCTGATCAAATAGAATTGACTGATGTGTTAGTGAAGATTGTTTAGTAGCATCTTATGATACTTCTTTATACTTAGAGACTATTTTTCTATGAAAATACAAAATGAGAACGTGAGGAATGAGAACACACAAGCTAATTTTAGTAATAATTTGTAGTAATTTTTAGCCTCTTTCATTTTATAATCGGCTCAGCTGAATTACCCTCCCTTGGCAGTGCTTTGGCAGAAAAAAAAAGAAAGCAGTGGTAATACAAGAAAATTGGCATGAGATTTAATAACTTCCTAAAGGCTTCTTACGATCCAGTGATTTTTATTTTAAGAGACTTCTAATCCTATTAAATATTAAAATGTTTTTCTCCTTTTTTATTCAGTTACTTACATTCAATTTACATTTCTTGGAAGCGTAAACTCCCAGATTGCCCAGGGAGTTTAAAAAGAATGGGAGTGCTAGCATAATAATGAATGAGATTTCAGAACATTGGAGGACATAGAAAGAAATGGTAGCAAAAGCAAGCTCTGGAATTTTGTTGTTGTTGTTAATTATTTTTTTCTAACAGCATGAGAAAACAAAGAGCTAGCCTAACAGGATAAAGGCTGCAATACAAAGAAAGATGGGTTTATAATGAAATGGAGACAATAGATTTTACTTGGTTTATTTTGTGCGGACTCACAACCAGTACGTGGAGGAAAGAGTGGAAAAGATAATGTCATTTATATAAGGGAGAGGAATATCCAGAGTGTGTGCAATATCTTTTTAACAATGAGGAGGAATGGAGAAGGCTGCAGTTTTAAAAAGTGGTTTCTTGTGTGTTGATGAGCGATGGAGCCATCTGGCAGAATTGCAGATGTCTGCAAGTGTATCTTGGGGAAGTAATGGCTGTGTGGTTCCAGAGGGCCTTGGGGGGCCTGTAGAAGAAAGCTGTGACACAGCATTGCAGCGGATGTATGCAGAAGGCCGTAGGGGTGTAGAGAAGCATTCTTTTTAAGAAACAGCACAGGAGGCCTTTCTGTGAACAAGATCAAAATTTCCCAGGGAAGATTCTGTGTTGTTTATCTACATAGAGCAATTATGAAGTTTTTCTATAGAGAGGCGTATTGCTTTGAGGATTCTTTTGTTTTTGTCTCCCTAAAAAATGGCTGGGATTCCTGCTAAAAAGGCTGCTGAAAGCTGAAACTAAAGCATGTATCTGTACCCTTGGGGCCTTAACCCCAAAGAAAATTCCAGTAGAACACTGACTTCCTTGGTGTAATAGTCTCATCTCTCAGAAAGCAGAATAAAAAAACTTGCAGTGTCAGATTCTGTCTTCAGGAAACAGAGTAGAAGATATTCGTGGAGGGATTTTGAACATGAATAAATCTACGGGCCATTTTCAAAAGGGCATGTGTCAGGACATGCTTTAGTAGAGATGTTTCACTGAGTTATCTGAGGTCATTGACAAAAATATGAGTTTTTTCATTAAACGTCTTGCAGCTAAGGTTGGTGAAAGTATTAAGTTCAAGTTATAACATGAAGGAGAATTAAAGCAAATCTATTTTGCTTTTGATAGCCACTAAATCCAGACTAAAACATGACTTTTTAGTGGATGACTGCTTATATTTTTACACAGCAATTATGATTTTGATACAGAGAGAGAAGGATGCAGGAAGTAGGTGTGTGATTTCTATGGACTCCAACAGTACAAGCATCTATGATCCTAGGAATCCAGGACACGTGAGAACCTTCACATTTGACCTGGCATATTGGTCTCACAGTGGCTTTCTGAAGGATGAGAACGGTATGCTCATCTCAGCGGGATCTAACAGTTACGCAGGCCAGGTAAGATTTTATTCAGAGCCAACTAACAGCAGATGTAAGTAACACACAATTGTAAACAGGCCATTTATCTTTGTTATTTTGTTTTCTTGATTTTCACTGTGATTAACGTTCCAGCTGATCCCTGTGTGCAAGCTTGGGTACCACAATGCAAGAAGGATACAAAACTATCAGCAAGCAACCAAAGGAGGGCTATGAAGGTGGTGAAGGGTCTGTAGAGCAAGGTGTGTGAGGAGCAGCTGAGGCCTCTGGGTTTGCTCAGCCCAGAGCAGAGGAGCTGAGGGGAGGCCTCATGGCGGCTGCAGCTCTTCACAGGGAGCGGAGGGGCAGCACTGAGGTCTGCTCTTTGGTGATAGAGACAGGGCCCGAGGGAACGGCATGGAGCTGTGTCGGGGGAGGGGCAGTTATGGTTTAGGAACAGGGTCTGCACCAGAGCGGGGAGGGCACAGAAAGTGCTGCCCAGGGCAGACATAATGTTTGCATTTGTAGTGGTCTGGAGCGGAGCCAGGAGTTGAACACGATGATCCTTGTGGGTCCTTTCCAACTTGGGGTATTCTGTGATTTTGTGAATGCATTTGATTGCCGTCTCTCTGTTTACCGGTTTGAAGCATTATCTACGTTTTAATTACATTTGTTTTATCCTGGAACTCTGTATTAGGTGTGTTTGTAAATCCTGACCATTTGTTTAAACTGTTAGTGGGGACCCTCCTACCAGACAGCAGCGCCTGTGTGTGGATTTCCCTGTTCATCTTTGATGATGATGTATTTGATCAATTTTCAGAGAGAAGTCTTTCGTGATATTGGCCAAGGAGTGCTGCAGAGTGCCTGGCAGGGTTACAATGCAACTCTTCTAGCATACGGCCAGACTGGCTCTGGGAAGAGCTACTCCATGATTGGGTATGGTGCAAACAGAGGATTGGTTCCCAGTGTGTGTGAAGAGCTCTGCAAAGCAATCCAGAGTCAGGAAAAGAACAAGCAGTACCAGGTGAGATTAGCACAAACTGTAATTTATTTCCAAGATCTTTCCAGGTTGTACTGTGAAGACTTTAAATTCAGATTAGTAAAATTAGAAACAGTGGATATATGGAACAAATTACTGCACAGACTTTAGTGAATCCTATACAAATGTTGAATGAAAAGTTCACAGAATGATAGGGATTGGAAGGACCTCTGAAGATCAATCACCAAGTCCAACTGCCCTGCTAAAGCAGTTCCCTACCGTAGGTTGTACAGGAAGCTATCCAGGTGGGTCTTGAATGTCTCCAGAGAAGGAGATTCCACAGCCCCTCTGAGCAGCCTGTTTCAGTGCTCTGCCACCCTCAAAATAAGGAAGTTTTTCCTCCTGCTTGTATGGAACTTCCTGTGTTCTAGTTTGTGCCCATTGTCCTTTGTCCTGTCACTGGGCACTGCTGAAAACAGTCTGCTAGACTCTAGAAGCTCCCTGTCACCCTGCCAGCTATTAGTTCTGTCAAAAATTAGCATCTGTAGAAAAGTCAATATCAAATGTTATCTAGATGCTTAATAAATTGAAATGCATCTTGTAATATAGCCTACCTAAGCAACAAGGATTATATATGCAAAGATAAATTAAAGAAATGCTGGAGAGGACACACAGTTGTGATCAAACATTATATGTCTGATAAATAACTGATTCAATTCAAATGACCTAATGGTTTGGGATGAAGGAAGGTTTTGATCCAGGTAACCTGCGTGATTTTTACAATGAGATGGCACTCCATTCCAAGGATTTTTTTCAAATGCATTTTACGTTTTTATTATTCATTATCCTTACAGATTACTTTCAGCATGCTGGAAATCTATAACGAACAGGTAATGATCTCGCTCTGTTCCAGTGCTAACAAATCTAGTTTTCTATGTACATTTATGTATTTTCTGTGTACTGTGATTGGAAAACAAGTCTTTTGTTCTCCTTTCATGACCCTGCTAGGCATGATGACTCATGGATGCAGGCAGTATCTGGGCCCAGTGGTACCTTTTTGCTGCTTGAGCTGTGTGAGGGTCTGGTAGCAAAAGTCCTCTCAGGTTCATAAGTTATGTTGCTATTCAGCTACCAGAATGGGACAGTGAGAGTTACGCTGGGGATATCGCAGACCAAAACTGGGCTCATGATACAGCACTGTCATTTGCAAGAGCCATTATACGAGGGGGCACATTTGTCCATGCAGTAGCAGTTCAAGAGGGATCTGTGCAGCAAAGCCAGCAGTGGTTTGAGCAGAAGACCTCAGCTGCCACCGTTGCCCTCTGGCTGCTATGCACACCACTGCTTTTCTCCTTTATGCATTCGGCTTGTTTTTTGGGGGGGTGGG
>PPHD01025363.1:0-11789 GCA_002909625.1 Bambusicola thoracicus
GGAGATTTATGGTGCACACCACACTACTGTCAGACTTTACTATTTTAAAACAGCCACCATCCCCCACAAGCTATTGACAAATGGAATGTAAATCCTGTTGTCATGAGTGAATAATTTATTAAATTGACAGTATTACTAATAATTACAGAAAGTGTGTCTGTTTCTCTCTCTTGACAAACAGGAAGACAGCCACGTTTCCCATTTCAGCTACGATACACAAGGAACAATTCAAAGTGATGCTTGTCCCTGGCTGGCACGCATTCTTTACCATTTGAAGTTTATTTGATACAAATGAGGGCCTACAGAACCCTGCTGACATGAAGTCACAGAGAGCATATACATTTATGAATACTGCATTTACTGTGCTTTGTATGCAATGTTTGTTAGGTCTTGGTGTTGAAATCTCAGCTCTCAATCTATCTTGAAGATGTCAAGAATGTTGTTGTGAGCTCTTTCTTTTTTCCCCCCTCCCAAAACAAACAAACAACAACAACAAAAAAAAAACAAACACAAAAAAACAACCAAACAAAAAAACCCAAACACCACAACAGCCTTTACAACTTTAATTATCCAGATCATATTATGTGTTTTATTTGAAATCCTATTATGGAAGCTACCAACCTTTTTTTTTTCTTTTCCCTATTTTTCTTCAAATGGAAGGAAATGTGAAGATAGAACTGTCCAACTAGATTAGACACTTATGAAACCAAGTGCCAACAGTGAGCTGTCAAACCCAGCAATCAAATGTAACCCTGGCAAAAAAGAATGGAGACTGCTGTGAAGAGATTTACTTAGAGGAAACTCTCAAATTGTTCTTTTTTTTGGTCCCGATTCTCCTTTCCTGCACCAGTTTTTGCTGCCTGTTGCTTGAAGTTTACTGCTGCAGTCTACAATGCAAAAGACCTGGCCAAAAAATTGTGGTTCTCCTTCCAAAAATTAAGCTTCATTAAATTGTGAAGTAGGTATTAGTAAACAGATCTCCACAGTATTCCCAGGATTAAAGAATGAGCAACTATACAACAAGAGGGTAGCATTTGTATTTTGCCTTATCTATTCTGCAGAATACCTACACTCCTTCTTGGAGTCTCACTCCACTATGAAGTGAAAGCCATGTTACATAATTATTTTCTAGCAATGTCATGAATACTTATTAATACCTATTTTTAAAGATTTTAAGAATGCACATTCTCTCTAATTTATATACAGGTATAATTTTAATGCAGCAAACAAAAATAGGATCATAATGCTACATACTTTGTGATATGTATGTTTTCCTCTTATGTGTATGTTTTCCTCTTAACAGAAAACCAACTTCTAGTTAAAGAACGTGACATGAGGAGCCACAGAAACAACAGCAGATTCATATACTGGATAGATACAGCAATATTCAGCTGAATAGTCTGATTTTATCATTTGGGATTTTGAAAGTCACTGTAGCCTTAAATTTTGACCAGAAGAGAAAATTTATAGAATACCATCTAGTTTTCCTCATTTGAATTGAATCAGCCATTACAGTCAGCAAGCTCCCCACCCCATACAAGTAAATAAAGAAATCTGTATCCATTCTAATTTAAAAACTCTAATCTTCATTAAAAACATAGTTAATTTCATTAGAGTTCCATCTATTATATGCTGTAATTATTTAATTGTGCCTATTAGACCTACAGCATTCCTAGAAATGGAGGAGTTGCAGCTGGAGGACTGTACCGCTCTGTTCTAGGTAGAATAAATTGTGAAGGAGAAAAGAGGCAAGATCTCAAACCAAGTATTCCAATATGACAAATAACTCTTCTTCCTGGGCTTTGCTTTTGTAGAAATGAGAGAAGCATTTAACTCTCCTACTCTGCAAGTAGCTGGAAATGCACTGCATATTTTAATAATGACATCAAATAACTTGCTAATTCAAGATACTTTAGCCAGCCATGCGTCCTAGTGAGAGACGATGCATGAGCCCTCTAAAGTATCGACAATACAGAATATGTTCCTTGATAATATCATTAAGGCATGATGACATGTAGCAAGCAATTGCGGGCAAAGGTCAATAACCTGATCCATTTATACAACGAATGCCTGTTAAAACACTGTTTAAAGAACAATCGAATGATTGATGACCATAAGCTCTGTGTTGGCCATGATGTGCCGCATGCACATCCAGCATGTTCTGCAAGCACCACACGCCCCTCTTCTGCTATGGGTTGGACTGGGGGAAAACCATGTTCTGCTAAAACCAAAGCAAAACTGTTAGAGGAAAATGCTGAACACAGTAAGTGAGTTAACAAAGCTCTGCAGACGAATTTGTTAGCACTGGGCAGTAAAAATAGGCAGTGCTTCTGATCCAACTGAACATAGCTCAGTTTGGCAATGAAATGCTTAGGGCAGAACTAATGGCAAGGACCCTCTGAGCTCCATGACACAGCGGGTGAAAAAAACAACAAAAAAAGTGACCATCCCACAGATCTCTACCAGTGACTTTTAAAATCCTTTCTCACATTTTTAATTCAAACTGATGTACAAAACCACAGTTCCAATTGACATACATTTGAATCCAGCCAGCTTCAAAAGTCATTGTCAAAATTCACAGGCATCATTTGTAGCGTTGTTTAAGAAAAAAGGGAGGGGGGGTCGCTTCCAAAATACTTTTGTTGTTTTAATATGCCAGAGACTATTATTCTATCAACAGAGCATTGCACCCTTCTCAGAATTTAGCCCTCTTTTCTGAAGAGTAATTAACCTAACAGCTTCTTGCAAGTCATTTTTCTGTCTCATCAGAAAAGCACAGTGACCTGTATGGTCTGTAGGACAGGAATGCTTCCCGAAATTGTCATCTGGTCCCTTCACAGAATTAATTGTCTCATTCGAAAGTGACCACACTCCACTTTCTACGAACAAAACTGTTCTTGAAAATCATTAAAATATATACATGATCACAGAAATAACAAAATAAACACGATCCATTCAAAGCACTTGATATTTTATAACTGTACTCTTTCTGCCTTTCATGAGATAAACACACCGAGACCACATTGTGCTGCTGATGTGCACCCTCCAATTAAAGAGCACTTCTGCTCATGAGCCAGTTCCTCGTGGAGGTGTTGATTTAAGTGGCATTCACCAGAATCAATGGTATAAAAATAAACTCCGTGCCATTTTGCTGCATCCACAAACAGGTGTGGCCTGATCTTTTACCAAGACAAAAAGACACACAGGGACTGTATCTCAGCATGAGTCACAAAACAAAATTACAGTCCTGCACTTGTGATACATCCTAAAATATGATTCCTAAGCCAAGGGCAGAAGATGATGCTGCTGGTTAGTGCAGCTGGGAGCTGGAACCACTGCCCAGCAGAATCCCTTCCGTATCTTGGCACAACAGCCAGACTTATCACTAACTTGTTTTAAGGAAACAAAGTTCTACACTGAAAAGCACTTTGTGACCATTCTTGGAGCTCCTTTAATCCTACAGACCTTCAGGGTTTCTGTGTGACATGGTAAGCAGAGTTACACTGGAATTCTATTTAAAAAACATATGTATGAATACTCATATCACTTCTTTACCAGCAATCCCTCATCAGCGAGGAACAGCTAAAAGAAAGCAGAAAACAGTTAAAGCAACAGGGAGCTACACACTGATTACTTTCCCATCTCACCCTTGACAATGATGGAAGCTCAGTCTGCTCATTAACACACCCCCTCCAAAAAAAAATCAAAAAACTGATAAAGAAGGATGCCAAGTGCTCAAAGCTTGTTAAAGCTTTGAAAGCTAGCACCAGTTGACTTACTAAAGGAATCCATCTTGTCTCCATTCTATTTGGCTCTGTAGTTGAAGCCTCCTCTGCCTACATCTTTTAATCGCTCACACCAGAGATTTTTTGCTACTAGACACCAGAGGCACATCACAGTTCTCATTCCACGGGTCCAAAGCCATTATTCCCGAGTCAATCTGTTTGATGTGCCCCATCTTTAGAAGTCGGGCTTTCATCTACCTCACTCTACCAAGGAGATCAGCCTGTTTCCTTTTGCCATGATGCAATTTCATTTCTTCCCATGCCCTTTGTCTGCCCACTCAGCTGCTCCCACCAGCTCCTCCTGTATCCTCTGTATGGTCAACCAGAATGTGAACGTAGCCCTGTAGCCTGTTGGTTTTATTATGAACTGCAAAACCAGAGGGTTTCCAGAGGGAAAATGGAGACAGAGGAATGCTATGGTTCCTCAGCAAGTCAGAAAAAAGCAGTGACAACGACCTCCCTCCCGACTTCCAGATTCTTAGGAAATCATCTGCCATAAGACTATGAATTTATTTCTGTGAGGAACAGAAGAGGAAGGTTTTCTTGGGAGTGTCACTGTTCCCTTTCCTCTCTTTACACACCCACCAACAAAGCAGAGCAGTGCCCATCACCTAACACGCTGCAGATGTTTGAATGTTAGCAAAATTCCACATGGCAAAATAAAACAGTAAAACATTTCCCTTGTAAAAAAAAAAAAAAAAAAACCCAAAATAAATAAACCAACAATGCACAGCTTTCAGGAGCTTGGACCCTTACACCTTGCATTGCTATGTGCTCTCTGAAGATGCTGGAAGAAGCGCAGTTTGCCTCTCCCAGTGTTATCGGTGCAGAAATCGGTATCTCTGCCTCTGCCCGCACCTGGGAGCAGGAGTGAGCCTGAGCTCGGGGCGCGGGGCTGCAGGGCAGGGGCTCACTGCAGAGCCAACACCAATAACATCTGAGACCCGCAGTGAAGGTACGCTTGCTGTGGGAGCATGTGTGCGGATAACTCACAGCTTCTCTCTACATTAAAGAGCGCTACAATTTGTTGGGTTTGCTTTTTTTTTTTTTTTTTTTCCTCCTTCTCCTCTTTTTTGGCCTAGGGAAAAATCTAACTTCGCTTTATTAATAGTGAATTCAAATGGTTTTTCTGCTGCAATTTAACAACTTTTTTTTTCTTTCCTGCACAGAGACAAGATATTCTTCTCTCTCGATCACTTCAACATATTTGTTCTGCATTATTTTTTCATTCGCTGTTACCCCGGAGGCTCTCAATGTTTAAATAACTCGCTCCCTCCCTCCCAAGAAAAGCTGTGCACTAATATCGATCAACTTAGGCTGGAAGTTACTATAAGGCATTTTTCAATAATCAGCCTGGCTGTTCTGAGAGCGCCTTGAATACAACCCTTAGGTAAACAGCATAATACACAAGGAACGTTCCCTCAGCAAGCACATCTCTGCAGATGGCTGCTAATGCTCCGCCAAACAAAGAAGTTGATGCTGACTTTATACTGTGCAGGTCACGGGCAAAGTCACAATAGCTAATGACATCCTTATTCCTATGCACAGAATTTAGTCTTCACAGGAGACTTGTGCACTTAACAACCTGATAGTTATATGCCCTTCAAACAAAGGGTCAGATGGTAAATAATCACTTAATGAGTAACAATTTTATTTTTACTAAAAAGGAAAAAAATAATCACAAACAAAATCCCACTCCTCCGAGAAGACAAAACCTGTAGCTTGACAACATTTGCAAGGTTTTGCTATGTAAAGCACCTTTCTCAGCGAATTAGAGTGAATGGGAACTCTCACCTGGCTGAGAGGAAAGCAAGAAAAAAATAATTTGAAGCTAAATAATTAAAAATAAATTATAGGAAAGTGATAATGCATGCATACGTTATATGAAGAAATATCCTCGCCTGCAGAAAGATGAGTAAGCTACACTAAATTCTCAGGCCTTCCTTTAATTCATCCCTGATTTAAAATTCCAGTCTCATTCTATTTTTACACTGCTTCATTAGTCAAAAATCAGAGAGAAAAGTGATTGGAATGAAATACTCAAAACCATTCATACTTTCTGCCTTACACAGTCACATTAACTTGTTGCTTCATGTAGTACTTAAATCTAAAACGAAAAACATAGGGAGTTTCAAGTTCTCCTCCTAACTCCAGAGCATCCAATTGCATTATAATGTGTTTAAAGCTCTGAGGAATCCTTAAAACAAAAGTTTGTGTAAACTGAAAGGGCAAAAATGTCAAAGGTAAAAATAGCTCTTTGCATACTGTAAAACCAGTGATGTTCACACCCATCAGTGGGCGAAAGATAAACATCATATAAGTAAATAACACTGAAATAGGTGGCTCCTATGAATCCTGGAGACAGCACAAACTGTTTTGTTGTTATAAAAAAAGATTATGCATAAGCTACATCATGCGACTTTAATGACAATTTCTGAAAGTATTTTCAGGTCAACATCTCTGTCAGAGAGTCCAAGCAAAGCCCACTGAGTGCAGCTGTATGCAGTTCCCTGCCGGCATTGCCCTCAATACTCTCCTCTCCTCCTACTGTAGAATGAGTGGTACGGTGGCCATCAATGGTGACAGCACAGAAGGGAGCGTGAGACACCAAAGCTTTGGGGATCCCTATATGCTCTGCGTGGGGATGCACGTGGGGGCAGCCAGAGGGCCGAGGTGCATTAAGTTCAGCTCTCTTTGCAGCAAACAGATGGTTGAGGAGAACAGCACATAGCTTGCTTCTCTCCCCACATGGAATCACCTCAACCATCACGAATAAATGGGGTTAGAGTAATTCAGGAAAAATTTGTACTACGGCAAATGCAATTCAGTGCAGGTAAATGCAGGATAAAAACTGTAAGATAAAAGATTCCAAAAGAAAGCCTAGACATTAGGGGAAAGCGTTCAGAGGCATCATGATTGAAGAGAGATTTAAGTGTCCTCCTGGGTTATGAAAGTCTTAAGCTAATGGATAACTGCAGTGGGAAAATAGTGCTGCATAGTGAGCTACATAACTAGAGGATTATAAAGCAAAAAATCTGGTACATGAGACTGACTGGAAGTCTTACCTATGGAACTGCATCTAGTGTGGCTCATTCTGTGAAATGCAGTACAGCAGGAACTCTGCAGAATGGCAGGAATGAGAGCTGGACACAAGAGCTGTGAGGGAACAAGCCTATGAAGCACATTTATGCCATGAGGCACAAAGACCAGAGCCTCACCTGGAACACAAGGACTGTGTTTTGCAGCCTGTTGCAGTCAGCCCCATGCCATGCAAAGCTGCAGCCAGCACTGCTGTGCTGCACTACTCTGCTTCTGACCACACCTTGTGAGAGAGCAGACAAGAAGCCACATTGAGAATCTACACGGGGTCACACAGATGCCTTTGCTGTGAACATACACTCTCGCATAAGATAGATTAAAAATATTTGAAGAGCAGACAGAAAGGACAAACAGACCATAATACCCACAGACAGGACCAGCTTTCCTTATCCTTAAAAAAGAGCAAAACAAAATACATCAACATCAAATTATGTGAGGCAACAAGCATGTTCCATGCTTTGAGACAGGGAACAAAACAAAACAAGAAAAAAAAATCCCCAGTGTATCCTGCAACCTGGGAAGCATACAGAGTCATCTGCAAAAGGGGAAAAGCTTCCATGGTAAATACAAATTATGTTGCTCAGCTCTTTAAAACAGTGTCTGTTCAAATTATTTCAGGACGTGGTTGCTACAAAGCACGTTCAACCTTAACTTTACACTTTGGAATGACTTCAGCAGAGTCATTTGAGATGCTGCAGCTTGTTCGGAGCACGGTGTGCTTGGGCTGAGCTCTCCCCGTCTCTGTGCCATTTGGATCTGCTCAAAACCCTCCTCCTGCAGCCCCCCAGCAAAAGGAAGTAGGTCTGAGGGAGAGACACTGAATAAAGGTGCTGCCCATTCCCCTACAAACAGAGATCCCATGTAGAAACTAAGTCTTGTAGTGTGCAGGGTCTGATTCAGCACTTGGCACAATGTCAGAACTCTGACACGTTCTGAGTATTGTGTATTAAAAATAAGCTTCCATTTGCTCTATAGACCACCTCAAATTTAGAACATAAAGAGTGAGAAAGGTAAGAATTTTCAAAAGAAGGAGTGAAGCCTTACACAATTCCAGAGCCTTGCAATCAGAGGGAGATGTGTGGCAGGAGACACTTCCAGGGCACTTCCCCAAGGAAGCTGCAGAAATTCAAGATGCAGTTACCAAGAATTAATTCCAAGTTCAACTGGGTACAAAACCTGAAGTGAGAAATGTGCAATCTGATTGATCTCTCCTTAAACTTACTTAACTCCCATTTTAAATTAACAGCATTTGGCCTGAAAACTGATGCTTGGTTACCAAGCTCGGCACACCTCTTTGCAATGGGAGCCCTGAATTCCAGCATTAAACCAAGCCAGCCTAAAAGAGAGCCCAGTGAGTCTAATCCATTACAATTCTGTAAGTGCAAGAGTACTACCACACTCGCCCCAGGTCTTATCCTACCTCCACCTGGATGGAGCCCACCCAATGTCCTACCACAGCTCCAGGACCCATCCCGCCTTCTCCTGGATGGAGATAGCTTCTCCTTCCATCACTAAGGGATATCGGGCCTTGCTCGCTGGGCTTCAGGGAATAGCAGGTTGCTGCTACAAAGGTATGCTCCCAGGTAATTTTTAAAGAAACATGTTGTGAGAATGCTTTTACAACCTCCACCTCTAAACCCACTCCATCCTAAAATCCATTTCTCACTATCACATCTCCAAAAGACAAATTTATATATATAAAACCACTAGCAGGAATCCCCTACTGCCTTCACAATAAAGTCAGTCAGAGGCAAGATTCATTCTCACAGATCTTATCCCTCTAAGCCATCAGACTGACTAAACCACTATCCTTTGATCAATAGGGAGCTAAGTGAGAATTTTCAGGAAAAAAAAAAAAAAAAAAAAAAAACACAAAAAACCTTTAAGCAAAATAAAGTTGCTTCCTTATTACACACAGGCCTTACTGCCCCCCAAACTAGAACAGAAATGGGAGTTTTGTTTCACTTTTATTTTTCTGTGTTTTAGTTCAGAACTTTTTCAGTCTGGATGGAAGACAGTGTCAGTAGTGGGAGTAAGAGCTGAGAATAATACATTTCCTCCGCTGTATCTGATGAGTGTAAAGGGTGAGCAAGTGGTCAGCTGTGAGAAACAGTAAACTGTGCACTAAATATCAGCATTTGGTCATAGTTCAATGCATCAAAAAGCAGGGATAATTAACCCTCTGCAAATGTAAATGTGTTCTATCTAAGTAAAGGCATGCTAACACAAACAATGGTCTCACCTGCAGCATAGAACGGGGAGGGATTCTTCTAGCCCTATTTTAAACTGCCCGTGCTGAAAGGAAAACATGAGCCATGAAGTAGTTTCATGTGAGAAACTGAGTTTGGACATGAGACTTCTGAGATCCTATTATAGCAATCACCGAGCGTTAAAAAGACAAAACATCTTTTCAGAGACCACTGCCAGACAGCAAAGAAAATGACTCTTTAATAATATTGGATCAATTTTCTAGCTAACCTGCCCCTAGTGGAAACAACATAAGACAGGTTCCCAGAGAGTCAGCATTAATGATGGGGCCATGCAATGATTATCATATGCTTCCATGGACATAACAAAGTTGCCTGGGGCAACTTTCATATGAGGGCTGGATTGCAAGCTGTCTGTCTTGCTCCTTCTCCCTTGCCTGAGCCATCTCCTATGCCTTTTTTTCCTTCCTGTTAAAGAGGTAAGGTTACTCACTGTGGTACAGAGTACGTGTTTAAATGTATTATGGAACAAATAGCTGATTTACTTGGAGCAGTCGAGACACTTAAGAGAGCTGGGCTCAGTTGCTGGCTCTATAGACAATATGCAACCTGATCCTGAGGAGGTCACTGGATGGTTTTTACGTGATCTTCAGCAGCCCACTCTGCTGTGCTCAGAGCAAACATCAGGCTTGCATCAGTCAGCTGCTCACAGCCCTCCTTACAGGCTCCCACTCTTTTCTGGACTCACGGGGTTGGGGTTCATCACCACACTGTTATAATTATTCTGTTTTCCACGTGAAGATGTCTCACTCCCAGACACTTCGTTGCGCAGGCAGAGCAAACTCAAGTTTGCTTATGAAATCCTGCACAGACAATGTCTGCATTGTGTTCAAACCCCCATCTGAAATGAAGAACAGTAATATGCCTGAACTCAGGGGGTGCTGAGGATAAATTGCCAAGTGTGGATGAGCCATTCTATGTAAGTACTAGTAGATTAGCCATATTATTTTCAGTAAAAGTGTATTTATCTCAAAATGCTTTGGAGCAGGATATAATAAAAATTCTGCACTAAATGCCTTGAAAAGCCCAAACAAACTTAGTGGGTACGTTTTGGCCCAGCTGTTTTCATGAAGGAAGCTGTAGTTATTCTGGTGCACTCTCAAGACCTCCTCTCAAGACCAAATACAAACAGAAAAGCCTCAATCAGCCCCAAAATGCCCAAGAGACAATAACTGCAATTCCAAATGTAACCCCACCACTGCTTGCTTCAGTTTCTATTGCTTTCCATGAAAAAGAGTCCTTCCTTTTTTTGTACCATGAGGGGTGGGGAACATTTTGCTCACTTAAGAGCAGACTTTTTTTAGTAAGATTGCAGTGTACCAAGCTTTTTTTTTTTTTTTTTTTGTATTACAAACAGGATCTGGCAGCTATCATCTGCACAGTTAAGGAAGCTGAAAGTATAACTGAAACACCATTTTAATGCCACCAACCCTACAACCCTAGGTGTATCTCAAGACATAACACTTTTTAAGTGACGCCAACATACTCCCAAGCATTAAAGAGATATGAAGCAAAGGGCAATAAAACAACCAATAATTACTACAAACACAACACACATATGTACTGGAAGCAAAGCCATACCCAACCACTAGTGCATTCTACTAGACAAGGACAAGCTTGAAGATGGAACAATGCTGATATAGTTTAATTCAAAGAAAAATATTTCTCTTTTGGAAAAACACACTAAGAAACGTGGAAGAAGATATCCTAGAGAAACCCTGGCTGTGCTGTCTTACACAACAGGACCATTTCAATTTTGAAATAAATCAAAAAAAGCAGCAAGCAAAATGTCTTCTCTTTTTGCAGTGCCATCAATAATTTTTTTTTCATTAAATGCAAGCTATCAAGCTACAAAAGTATCTCTATTTTTCTTTCACGTTTCTCCTATCACTTAGTCGTGTTGTAGTAGAAAGCTGAATTGGGCATTTATATTTTGCAGTTAAACCCAAGCAGGTAGCAGCATCACACTTTAAGTATACACATTGGATAGAAAAGCAAAACCATCTCTGCACATACTCATTTCTACTTGTGTTACTCCAGTGCTTTAGTGACTTGGTTTTCCAATTGTACATGGTCTATACACTTACCATAGCTTAAAATATTTTTCCAACAATTAGTTTCACAAGTTGGCAAACAACAACAAAAACAGTTTCTCCTGACACCGCTTATTGTCTGAGCTTGTGCTTACAGCACTGCACCTGCATTCTGGAGTTTAGCTCCCAGCTCTATCCCATACCCGAGATGCCAGCTGTGTCCTTTGCAACACAGGGATAGTGGCTTCCTCCCCTTGTTTGGTGACACTGCTCAGAGCTGAGAACAGGGGCTGACTTCTGCTGCAGGCACTAAGAGCTAATCTGGCCCTGCAGTCTTGCAATGGGCCGGACACACCAGCCTGCTCCCTGCACAAAAGACAGAGGAGTCTGACTTCTCTTTGGGTCTTATTGAACAGCAGAAAAAGAATGGAAACTAAACCCAAGGAGACATAGGAGAGAGGAGTAAAGTACCTTAGTGTAAAATTAAGTGCAGTGATTTAATTCCAACAAGTAAGCATTTAAAGAGAAAAAAAAAACCGTAAAGTCACTTAATCACTTTTCCCAGTTGAAGTTTCAACCTGGGAGAAGACAATTAAAAACACGGG
>PPHD01025364.1:0-11789 GCA_002909625.1 Bambusicola thoracicus
TGGCAGCATCTTGAATTAATGCACAAAATACTCATTACAGCATTATTTTGAACTGTGCTGTAAAGACAGTCCTGACATCCTTGCTCACCATTAGGAAGATCTATTTGATGCTAGTTTGCACAAACAACGGTTTACCACTTTATTTTTCTTGCTTAAAATTAACTTTCTAATAAATGGTTAATGGTTAAATGTCTTTATCCTTTGCCTGTTTAGATTTTTATCCTTTTTATGCTGCTGTACTTTCTTTAGATTTTCTCATACAGCTCTATGAAAGTTTTCTTTATAGAAGATGTATTCTGCTGCTAATATAAATTGGCATGTTCTATTAAGTAATGTATTTCTGCATGAGTTTCATTAGTTTGATTTGTTTCCTTCTTTCTTGTGCCTTATGCCAGCAGTTTATCAGAGCAACACGGAGCACTGAGGCTCAAAAGCAGTGTTAAGCATTTACCAACTAAGGCGGGGAGGAGGACTCGCAGTGTTACCGACTCCAGTGCCATTTTGCAAGACTGTACAGTTTGAGAGGCAGTGCTGGGGGAAAAGCAGCAAATGAAGAGGAAGAGATTAGAGTAAAATGTCTGCTCTCTGGACACTAGGCATTCACTCTTATTCTTTCTATAACGAAGTGCCCTAATTCGGTGTTGGCAATAGAAGCGTGTATACCTGCTTTAAGTTTTAGGGGAAGTGGGGTATAGGATGAAGTAACCTTATTATTACTGCTGAGTTAAAAAAATAAAAATAAAAAACAAACAAAAAAACAAAGACAGGGAGAACATAGAATATAATCAACATTTTCTCTTTTTAAGTCTTTTCAGTACAGCGATTACTTTTTCAATTTGTTCAAGTTGTCACATTTCAGGTTTCTTGAGCTGCACAGTCAGGAGCCTTAGCTGATCACCTGCATGGAAGAACGAGGTAGCGGGGCTGGGTAGCTGTACTTCTACTTGTGTTGTTGTGTGCTGAATCCCTCATGTTTGTTGTTGGTTTGCTTTTAACCATTCTAAATCTTTATTTAAAAAGTGCTCTTGGTAAGATCTCTTTTTAACAATATTTCCTAAAATATAGAAATTAAGCTTCAAATATGTGAGAACCTTGTATGAGCTATTTTCATTAAATTTCAGAATTCTATATTGATTCAAACCATGGATGAATCAACCTTCTCTGACTAGAAGAAAAGTTTCGCTTGAGGAGAAGTGTATGTCAGTCTGCCAGGGTAGACACTGCAATGAACTACTTCTGTGGTTGTGTCAGCCTATCTGAGTGGTTTCTAATGACATCAAAGCATAGAAATTATTGCACCTCCCATGCTCCCTCTGTGGAGCAGTCAGCAGCTTGGAGCCATGGGTTGCAGAGTACCTGGTTGGCCTGGGAACCTGGAAGCACTGAGGGCTGTGATGTCAGCACGCATTGCCGAGGAGTCCACAAACTGGGGTGGTCTTTGTGTGTCTCCTGGGTAGTATGCTAGCAAACCAGGGTTGTTAACTTTTCAAGTTTATAGTTTGATCAGCGATAAGCAGCTGAAAATGTGGCAATTACGGCATCAATTTCAGTTAGCACCATTCCCTCCCACCCTGTGCATGCTTTTTTCCAGAGTGGTGGGAAAATACTGTGGAATTGTATGCTCCAGGAAGCTCTCTGTGTTTTGTGTTTGTCTTGGCTAAGGGAAGAATTTATTGAAGTCTAAATGTGCAGCAGAAATAGACCACTGATCAAATAACTATTTTCTTAAGGTCTCTCTTCTGTGCAAAAACAAATGAATGAAAAGCTACAAGTACTGTGAGCTGTATACTTAGTTGCAGTGTGAAAGAAATAAGTTACTGGATTTGGATAGGCATGTCATTGAAATGGACAGAGTGTAACAGCTTTGGAGTTCTGAAACAGTGCCATCTGTCTTCATCTTTGCTGGGGAAGAAACACACCAACATAATGTATAGGAGGCGTTGGTGTAACTTCAATGGCATTAGAATCTCACGTAGGTACAATTACTGCTGCAGACTTGGCGTTCTGCTTGAAGGTGTGCTGAGCTACACAGAAGAGTTACACCCATACCAGTGGTTCTGCTAGGGTGGCCATAGTTAGCAGTGTCCTTTTGGCTTTGTTCTCCAAAGTTACTTTGTAGAACAAAGTTACTTTAATACAAAGTTATTTTAGTCTTGGTCTTCTTGGTTTCACACCTAAGAGGCCTCAATTTATCCTGTTATGGGGTTGTTTGGTTGCAGTCAGAGGTTCTTGCTTCATCTTTTTTTTTTTTTTTTTTTTTTTTAATGGTATTTGCTTTTTCTGTTGTTGTACTCAGAAGTCTTTCTTTTATAAATAAATGTGTACCTATGTGGAAAGCCACATGAAAATATTGTGACTAAGACCTTGATTTGATATGAATACTAAGGAATGCATGTGATCCTCAGGTATTGTTGAATTTGTTCAGCAAAACTTCAGAGATTGTATGCCCGGAGAAGGAAAGAAATCAAAACAGCTCCTCTGTTAGAGGCTTCCAAACTCTCCAGGTCTGGCATTTAAATCAAAATGTCTTATGACTTGAAGATACTTATCTACTTGTTTGTTTATTTGTTGACTGAAGTCTTCTACTGTTTGCAAAGACGTTTGAGGCTTATTTTTTCCTCATCTGTAAATTCTGTAGTTACCCCTGGGGCCCAAGAATTCATGTCTATGATAGATGCTATGTCTGGCACGTGCTAAGTTGCAGAAACTGGGGAACTGGTTTCTTGTATTTCTGTTGTGGGCTTTTACTACTGAAGGAATTTAAAGGAAGTTATATTGGACTACAGTGGCCACAACTAGGAAGCACAATAAGGAACAAAAAAACGTATGACTTAGATATGGAATAAAAAAGATTTTATTAAAAATAATACTGTTTGTTTTCACGGATTTAACCTCTCCTTTTATAGTGGTACTTTATGTTCAAGTTGAAGAGCTTTTCATAAAGGCAGATGTTCTCTCATTCATTGTCTCACCAAAGCACAATTTATTGTCAGTTATTGTTCCCACTTTTCACAGGGAAAATGGCAGTGTAAGAAAAACCATTTAATGTACTCCTATGCTATTTAGATACAGCTTTCTTCAGGTTGTGCGCTATCAATTGTAGATAATACCTGGGTTTTGAATAACAGGTTTGTGTGTGAAAAATGTTTAAGTATCCTTTTAAATTCTTAGATTCCTTTGAGTGTAGCAATTCCAGAACAAAACTTGTTGCCTTGGAAGTCTGGGCACATGATATGATGGGTTTGATGATGGAGAAATGGTGAGAACTCCATTAGTACTGTTGTCAGAATTTTAGGTAAATTGCTGAATTTGGTGTTCGGGTAGTTTGAGTTTGTTGGAAAAAGCACTTATCAGGAAAGAGTTGGGAGAACTTAACTGGAAAAACAGGAGAGCATGTTTGTGGGCAGCAGTGAGAATAAATACAACTTTAGTAATCTTTATTGTGTGTTTCTTTTTCAGTGTCTTTTGTTTCTTTGATTTTAAGTGTTATTAGTAATATTATGCTTTCTTTACTTTTGTATCATTTCCTTGGACGAAATTTCCATTCAGTCATTACCTATATGGTGAGATAAGGGACAGAGACAAATGGAGGAGGGGGAGAGACTTAGAGTAGTAGTAGGAGCTTCCGTACTAGAAAGAAAACAGAAGCAGAAAACGGTGATATGGCCAACTGTGGGTAGTTGAGGATTCCAGACCTGAATTGCCCATCTAATTATCTGAAGCCGTGATGGCTTTTGTTTCTCTTTGCTATGGAACTTTAACTTTCTGGCATCCAAACTCTCACCCATCTCCACTTCAGCTGTAGCAGACAATCTTTGCCAATTCTGAGAAGGCAGGTGTGGTGTTTTCCAGCTGTTCTGAATCAAAACAGTATTAGAAATGGCAAAAGCAGATGTGCTGGGTTCTTGGTTTCTGTGTAATTTGTAATCCAGTGCCTTTAACTGTACTGAAATGGCACTGTTCATCTGCTGAGCTATGAAATGTAGTGGCTGTTGAGGAGCTGGCATAGATTTGCTTCGTATATGGTGTATGACACTGTGGCTTTCAGTAGGAGAGGAAATCCTGAACTCCTGTGGAATCTGATAAAGTCTGTCAGAGCTTTAGTGGTAAACAGATTATTCTCTTCATCCTGGGTTCTCTTTTGGCTTTTTGAGTTTCAATTTACTCTTCTGGTAAGGCTTTTTCATGCTATTCAGAACAATTCTGTGTTCTGAACATCTTCTGTTTTACTCCTTTTCCTTGATTTCCTTTGTTCCTTTAGCCTTTCACTCCTTACTTGTTATCCTCGTGTCCCTATCAGCTTGCAAGACACATTCAAACGTGTTTATTAGAGCTCATAACCTTGTTGTAGTCTAGCATTCTGTTGTTACACTGTTCTTGGTACTTTGCGAATATTAAAAGTTGACATCCTATTTAAATGGAAAGTTATGTGAAGGAGTGATATTTCTGTATATTTGCTCAGGTGTGGTGTCACTGTTACGTTAGTTGGTTTGTTTTTATTGAGTGGATTATAGGTTTAATGTGGAGGCACAAGGTGAGTCTTCTCTTTGGACTCGGTGGTGGTTCATATCATGTCGCTAATTGCTTATCATTTGGGCTCCTTCTTAGAGGGGAGGGACCCGCACAGCTTGATAACTGAGCTGTGGTTTAATGGTTTTTTCTAAGCAAAGAGTGGGTCAGTTTTGTTTGTTGATGGGTGTTGTTTCTGGACTTGCCAAAAACTTCAGTGCTATGTATGAAGTTAACTGTCTGAACTGTGATATATATATATATATGTACATATAAGATATACATACGTACATATATATATGTATCTTTTTTGTAACATTCTGGTAAGTTCAAATAAAAATGATAGATAACTTTTAGAAGCGAAGGTAGGAAGGGAAGTGCTGGGATAATGACATGAATGGCATGGTACAGTGCTTTGCTATCTGCTTCGTGTCTTTGAGTTTAAATGCAGAGTATAGTAACTGGAGCTGACTTTCTTCTACTGGCTGTCATGAAATGACAGATTTCTGATTTTTAAAATGTCACAGCCATAAATCATTAGTTTGCTAAGATTGCACTTGCAAGCTATTAAAGAACATGGCAGTATTTACTGTAGATAAATGCAAATTTAAAAAGGTTCTCTGTATCATGGTTTAAATGATTTATTTACTTTCAATCCATATATGAATCTGATGTGATGTAAAATTCAGGGTATTTCATTTCCTGTATAGAGCTACAAATTTGCATGTTATTAAACCATCTCTTGGAGTTATATCTTTCTTGTGTACCTTAAACAACATCACAGGTTCAGGTGCATTGGAAAAAAAAATTACAACACAGGCAGAATTTAATGCTACTAATACAAAAGCTGGAAAGATTAATTTCAGGAGGAATTAGATACAGTCTATGTCGACACTAACATCTTTTGAGATCTGTAATATACACTAAACTTGGAAAACTGCCAGGTTTTGTAAATATGTCCTTAGCCACTATGTGGAGTATATTACAAGTCAATTTTGTCTTAAAATTGATTTGCAAGGCATCAGCTTGGTAATCCTTAGTCTCCTTAGGAATGCTAAATAAAGTGTGCAGTAGCGTTGCCTCCTCAGTGTTCTGCTTGGAACAAAAGCCCTTGGAAGAGTCACTTCTGCACCCTCTCTTCCTTTATTCTCCAAAGCGATAACGCCCCACTGTAGCTGACCCTGTTAAATGGCCTGCAGATGTGCTGGACAAGCCCACTCTTTGGTCTGTGTCAGAGTGGGCTTTCCTACTTGGGGGGGGGAGGGAGAGGGGAGGAGGGGTTCTTTTTTTGTAGGAGAAATTGAATTTTGCTTATCATTTCACTTAAAACATGGATTGTTTGTTCCCTTTCTAAGAGGGAGATTTCGTTTCTTTTTTTTTTTCCTATGTACTTCAAAAAAGATTTAAACACAGCAGTGTATGAAAATTGAATTTCACAGTGCCCTCCCATGTATATTTAAAAACATTGCATAGAACTAATTCATCCTTGTAGTGTTCTGTTTGCCTTGGGCCTTCAACTGCACACTAAGAACGGAACTAATTGTGTTAGCGGGCTACTTTGATATAAGAATGCATGCAAGCAGAGTGAGAATACAAGATTATTAGCTACAGCAAATGGAGCGTAATTGATTGCAGCATGGCTGTCTTTTAGAACTTCTTTTCTCCCTCTTTGGGAGGGGGGAAAACAGGTAAGCATAACTACCATAAAGATCCTGAGGTGCATTCCACCTATGGGGACAAGAATTGTACTTTTTTCCATTGTTTCAGCTGATAGAGATAAAGTGTCCTGAGGCACCCTCTTAAAAAAAAAACAAGTGCTGTGTCCAACATGAGGTGGCAGCAGTGGACTCTTCACACCTTTTGTGCACCTGTTACATTTATTTTTAAGCATCTTTCTAAAGGAGAGACTGAGTAAAGCATTAGTTTTAATACAGAACATTGAATGCAAATAACAAATAGAAGCGATGGGGATAAAGTACTGTTGCGCGGTGCCACTATCATTGTGCCTATTTTAAAATGAACCTTTATTTGCTGGGCAAATGAAGGCGTAGGCTTTGTTAGGATCTTGGCAACAGCAAGAGAAAGCATAGTTAAGAAAAAAAAAAATATGTACGCCATCCACAGCACTTCCTTTTTCCCTTAGAAAGCAAGGGAGATGTGTACTATCTATCCATTTGTTTGAGTGTGACTGTTGGGTGGGAGGAAACTGGTGACTTCAGCCTTGTGTAGCATCAGGAAAAGTTTCTGATTTTCAGCCTTCCCCCCAGGAAATACCTGCTGGCTTTTTGAGCAAGTCTGGAGTTGAAGCCAAGTGTAGTATTAGTGACAGTGAAGACAGCATGAAAAGATAGGGTACAAGGGGCAGAGAAGGGATTGCTGCAAATAAGTATGTACAAGTTATTCTTTTTCTCAGCTGTTTCTTCTGGTCTGTAGAGGCATTTCCAAATCAGAACCATCTTTAGCACACTGAGGATATGTGTAACAGTGTTGCTGTCCTATTCTTTACTGTGCATCCTTGGCGGATTTGACTAGGTTGGGAGCACTCCTGTTACTGAGAGATCTTTGCCCTGAAGTGCTCTTTGCTTCCCAATTCTTAGACATATTTTGATGATGAGCTTCTGAATATCTGCAAGGGGTTGGAGATTGTGGGTTATTACTTTGCTGAGGGTTAAAAGGGTGAATAGAATATTGCACAGAATATTTTCATTGCTAGTTACTGTTAATCGTAAGCATAACGACTCAGGTGAACCCATCTTCTTCATGTTCATATTCTCCGGGAGTTGCTTTCAGACTTCATCACTGAGGGTTTGGAAATGTGGGTGGTATGTGTGTGTTCGCTTGATTTTCACTTGGAGCCAACTGACATAAAATTGTGATAAAACCAGGATCGTTTTTGAATAGCATAGCTATTTGTAAATAGAAGTAAAATGTAGAGTGTATATTAAGTGTTTACCTGTTGGAAATTACATCAGGACAGCTCCAGCATATTTTTCTTGATGCTTAGCTTATGTAAGGACCTTATTCAAATGAATAAATTTCAGTTGGTTATTAGCTTTGTACATGCAGCTTTGTGGGTCTTGGTTAAGCATAAGTTTCAAGATTTCTGTTGAGATAGAGTTGGTCTTCTATTTAGCTACTGACTCTATTTTTCCCTTCATGAGATAGACTTTTTCCAGTGGCTGGATGTCATCCACATCCCTTATTTTGGGTGCACTAAGGAATTCTGAGATTATGAAATCAGCTAAATGGGTGTTTTCTCGTGACTTTGGGGAGCAAAAGAAATAGATTTTTCTTTCTGTGTAGCTTATTAAGTAACCACAAGGAAGAGGAAGCTCTATAGAAGTATAAAGCCTTTTTTAGAGATATCAGGTAAAACTGTGAAAATTCAGCTCTGTAGTTGTCCCAGGTGTAACCAGTTTGGATTTTCACAAAGAAAAACTGACCATGGTCTTGGAATTATTTTTTTCTTCTCTCTATTACAGTGGATTCAATACTTTCTCACATTTTCCTGCAAGCTTTTGAAATGTTTTGTATTTCGTGATGACTTAAAATCAGATTCATAGCCTAGATCATGGTCTTTCACTGAAGTGGAGTTTCTGTTTATTCTGGATGATTTTCTGCATACTCAAGTTTGTAAGTTGCTCACTGAAAATCTCATTTACGTCTTGGATTTCTTATTCCATTTTAGATTAGTTGAAAGGTTCATAGGAAGGAGAGATTTGGTATGTTTAAATGCGTAGATAAACGCTGCTGTTTCCAATCAGCTATACGTAGAAACACTTTCCTGAAAATCTTGAGCTGTTGGTTTAGTTTATATATATTTTTTAAGGTAAATATTAATGGCAAAATGTAAAATTTGTCAAGATGTGTTCGAATACTTTGAATACTGCACTTTAAAACCATTCCTATAAGCTTACAGTTAATTCTATGCTGCAGGCCAGGGAAAGAAAACGTTATGCCACCCTGTAGGTTGCTATAAAGATTGTTTATGCAGCTCAGCCTAAGACTTAAAATACGTTGAATTGGAGAATTTTGAAAAATGTACTGTGCGACGTTAGAGACCAAATCACGCTAAAGTGCAAGGAAAGACTATACATCAGTTCAAAGGCTACATTATTCAAAAAAATACAACCATAAAAAGGTAATAAGATTACATTCTCACACTTCATGGCTAGTAAGGTGCATTAAGCTGCTCAGATATTCATAACTTACTGTGACATTTGGGAAGATTACATTTTGCTGTGCACAGCCATTACTGCAGCTCAGATAATAACTAGCCAATGCATGGACCTGGATTATGATCCCTGTCATTGGAAACAAATTTGTGTTTTGAAGGTTGATCAGTTTCAAATCACCATTAGAAAGGGTTAATATGACATACTGGGGTGTGTGTGTGCTTATGTGTATCTAATGGGTATGCATACATACAGTACATCAACTGCTCTGTGCCTTCAGTATATTGCTTTCTCCATCAATATTTTTGTCCTCATTTTCCCTTAAAGGAAATGTTAAAATAGTAATTATTTCTTCCATCGCATCTTATTTCTGGGATATACTTGCTGAAATGCTTATTTTTGCACATTAGATTGGAAACCTGATTTGACAGCTTCCTGGATGGGTGGTTACTGATAATAGTGTATCTAGCCAAAAGTGAAAAATTGGTGATGTAGACTATAAGGTGAAGGTAAGGTCACCTCTTGTAGTTTTATATGGTTTTGGTGTGAAAATTGATGGTTGGCTGGTTAGTTAAAACCAAGTGCATAAAGAGTTGAATTTGTTGTTCGGAATTAGCAGGTGTTTCGTGGCTAGAATTTAACCTTCAGTTGCTCTGCACACAGAATGCAGTATAGTCTTTGCTTCTCACCTGGATGGTGAGAGAGGGACTGGCTTCTTGAGGAATACCTCTGTTTTGTAGGGTGTGATACATTTCGTATAAAATGAAGTGTGATACTAGCAGGGCATTTTATGTGTTTCACAGCTGTTCAGTTATGAAAGAGGCTCTTTCATACCTTTCAGTACCTTTTCCTTTGCATTTTTTTTGTGATACTTCTGCTCTAATCCAATCTCCTAGCTATTCAATGACCCTTGAATTCTACTTTGCAATGCTTGATCTAGGCCCCCGCTGCATCTTAGGGAAGGTGAAAAGTGAGGCTCAGGGAATGCTAATGACTTGATAGATTTGTTTTGAGTGAGTTGACAGGGCGAGTTGATATAGAGAAGCTGGGAATATAATTTAAGTCTCCCCATTCAGTTCCTGTGGTTTCCCTGAATATTAAGAAAGCATCTAATAAGAAATTGCATAATTATTTTTCGTGACCAAGAGAGGTGAAAATGGAAAAGTGTAAATTACTATTTAGAAATTGTTACTGTGAGACATTGTCTATTCTGTCATAGAAATAGTAACTTTCTCTGCTTCTTGTGGTGCTTGGCCTTACTGATTTATGTCCAGAAGACCAAAGATTGCTTCCTTCAATGTGACAAGATTTAGTCACTTGAGGAAAATGTATGGTAATTTCAGTAGTTAATGAAGAGCATATATTCTGTTCTGTTGCGTAAGTTTATCTTCAGATCCTGCCTAGCTGAAAGAGGTTGTGGGAGCTAAGATGGAAGCAGCTTAGTCTATGTATTTTAGGGCCGTTTTGATATGGTGTGATTTTGGCAAGTGGACTTACTGAGGGTGTTAATGATAAAAGGAACACCGTATATGACAGAAGTGAAGTCTTTTACTCTACAAACTTGTTGAACTGAGGAGCTGATATATTTTTGTGAGTTATGAGGTTGAGTCAATCCTATCTGAATTCTACTTTCTGTGCTCTTATGTAATAGGCAAGTATGGCTCATTTTTAAGTTAATTATAGTTATAACTACAAGAAGAGTAGAAAAGAGATTGGGGTAGAGGCTAGTATCATCTACCTTCGCATCAGCTAGAATTTTTATTTTATTGAGTAAAAAGAAACCAAACAACAAAACGAAGTAGGTTACTTCCTTATTCCCACTTCATTCTCTTGGCACATACAATTAGTTGCTTGGGTTCTGTTCAAACAAAGTCTGCATCTAGGTGACCTGAAATACAGGATTTAAGTGCCTGGGCAGAGACAAGTCAAAGGCTTTAAACAGTGAGGTGGTTTCACATTCATCCAAATGTAGCAAGGCTTTACTTCCTTTTAGTACCTCTAACTACTAATGAAACTGGCATTTAGTATTTAACAAGCTTTATTTAGTATCTCAGGAATGACTCTTAAGTGATTGTAATTAGCAGTATTTCTGATGTGCCTCAGGTTCTTTTGGCTAGAGTAGTGCACTGATTTGGGGAGTGTTAGGCACATGCAGAGGAGAGCTTTTAGGGCCCCTCTAGGCCATCTAAGAGATCCTAGCTGGTCTTCCTCACCTGTCTTGAAATATTCACGTGGACTGTTCACTTCTCAGCTGTGTGGGGTGGCTCAGGACATCCAGTATTGGTTACTAACACGAGTTCTCGTGCAGCAATTGCCTGATGGTTACTGACACCTCAGGAGCACCTTTTGCTGAAGTTGCATGTCAAAGCTTGAAATAGAGGAAAAATAAGACTTGGAATATTGATATTGACCTTGGTATATCTTTTTAGCTTATATGTTTGATAGTGTTCTTCATGCAGAATTAATAACTTCAATTGTGGAATGGTGTTTTGACTTTTTTTTTTTTTTTAATATTTTGTCTGAAAGCTTGTTGGAGGCCAATTTGACTTGGAAATGAACTTTATCATCCAAGAAGGAGAGGGCATTACCTGCATGGTAGAACTGCTGGATAAATGTGACATCTCCTGTCAGGCTGAGGTGTGGAGCATGTTTACTGCTATCTTGAAAAAAAGTATACGCAATCTACAAGCGTGCACAGAAGTGGGGCTGGTTGAACAAGTGCTCAAGAGGATTGATAGAGCTGACAACATGATTGCAGGTACAATTTCACCTACTATATGAGTCAGATTGTATTTTCATTATGTAAAATCTCATGGGAACTCTTAATAATGAAGCAACAGAAATTTGACGTTGCATCTTAATAAGTATTTATATTGTTGTTCTCCTTTCAGATCTCTTAGTGGATATGCTGGGTGTGTTGGCTAGCTACAACCTGACGGTTCGAGAGCTAAAGTTATTCTTCAGCAAACTTCAAGGAGAAAAAGGGAGATGGGTAAAATAAAATAAAGAACAAAAGCCGTGTTTATAGTGTTGCTTATATTTTTCCTAATGTTCCCATGTTAAAAGACTGTTTGATAGCCTTTTATATATGTGTTTATACGTACA
>PPHD01025365.1:0-11788 GCA_002909625.1 Bambusicola thoracicus
GGGTGTAGAGCTCCAGCCTTAGTCTGGGAAGGGAAGGTGGTTTTCTGGAATAGGAAGTAATCTTTATCTACTCAAACCCACTGAAAATAAAATACAAATGGCACTGATAAGGGTGAATTAAAAGAAAATGAGTCTTTCAAGTGGTAATGCACTGTCTTTATGCAGTTCAGAGGAATTTAAATCAAGTTCTTCTGAATTCTTCAGGCAGAGAGAGCCCACCTGCAGGCTGCAGACAAGATGAAGCCTGCTCAGTAGTAAAGCATGCGTGGTTTTTCTGTATTGTTTTATGTTGCTGGAAATAATGGGAAGGGAAAGCTCACCAACTGCAGATTTTGATTGTGGAAGGACTGAGCTGTATATGTTTGTTTACTCATGGATTGTTAAAGGCTTCAATTGCGTAATTCCTTAGAGGTAGGGCAGATATGAAAGCATCTGTTCCCTTCTCTTGTGGCCTCCTGACTGTGATATGGGCATGCGATGCTGAACTGAGCTCTGTAAACTTGGTAAGGGTGTTTTGTTGACTGGAAGAGATTGTTCTTCCTTCTTTGTATACAACACAAGGTTGGTGTTTTGAGGGGAGGAGAATGTGGAGTTGATGAGTGATGAACTTGGTCACCCTGGCTGGCTGTTCATTCTTCAAGTGTGTATGTATTTATGCCATTTTTATCCTCCCATGCATTGAGCTACTGTGAGAGAGATCGTGAAGGCAGAGAGAAATTCAGGCATTGTACAGATATTGTGAGTGTCTGCATCTTTCATTTATCTCTAATCCACCGTTTTCAAAAACATGAGATTTCTCATATCGTCTATGATTACATTGAGAAATTCATTATTCTAGTTGTGAAGAAGCTCTGCTGATCAGTGGGACTGGTTTGATTCACCAACTTATTTTATGGATATAAGATGTACAAAGCACTGTACTTTCCCAAAAAAGATACTGCTGTTACACGTTTAGCATTAATACAAAAGAATATAAGAAGAAAGCTGTTACGATTATTTGCAGATACTTCACTGTGAGTTTAAAAAGATTAGGTTGTCAGATTCCTTCAAGGGTAGGAAAAAGGTTAATTTTTAATAATGGTGTATAATGTTTTTCATAATTTTTCCAATTTTTCTGCTACTTAACTTCAATGCATTATTTAGAACATAAAAGATACTAATTTGAGAGTCTGATCTCTAGAGATAAGCCAGCTTTCCTTTTTAATAAACCATTTAAGATACAGGGTACCTAGCAAGAGTTGGGCAAATAATATTTATGATTGCATTAAAACAATTAATTATTTCAGGTTGTAGTCCTTCAGACATTTGTGCTCAGAGGAAGTGTATGTGACAGGGTACAGATTCCATATTTGATGTTGCACCAGATTACCATACAGACGGTCCAAATTTCTTCTGATAAATTGTTAGTGTTTTTGTCGCCTTTGCTGCTTTGTACCATATTTATCTTCAAAGGTCATGTGAAAATGGGGGCAGTATATTATATTTGCTTTATCATAGACACTTCAGCGTGCCTTCTCTATACACAATGCAGATATGCTTAACTTTCAGAATACAGAAATTTATAGAAGTTACTCTGCTAGATGATTAATATCTGATTAAGAAAGCAAAACTCATCTGTATCCAAGAATGAGAACTTGGAATTCTTGTCGAGGTAGTAATTTGTATCCAAGAAAGTGAATTTTGAATTCTTGTGGAGTTAGGAAGAACTGATGGTACTTCATTACTCCATGGTAGTTTCAACTCTTCTAGTGTTCTGTAGGACCATGAATCACAGCACCTTATCCAAATCAAAGTTCTGTGACTGTCTTCAGTAACCAGGAGTTGGCAGAGTAGATTTATTCTGACTGCCTTCATAAACAGATCCCTTATTTGATGGATAAGTTTTATGGGCAGTTACTTAAATAACTTCCAATAAGTTTGATGTTACCAAGCCTAGAGCATTTCAGATCCAAAAGTGTGCTGCCTTGCTTGCCCTTCTGTGTTTCATTGCTGGAACAGATTGTTGTCTCCCCCATGTGTGCTCAACTGATGGTTGGCACTGAACTGGAATATATGGTGACCTCTGTGCTTTATGAAATATGTCTGTTCCCTTACACTTGCTAGTATAGGCAAGTGAGGCCAAAAAAAGCCAATGCTTTTTCTTAGAGAACAATATAATATCAAATAAGGACCCAGTTTAGTGGGTCCTCTCAGTTTCATGTGAAGTACGTAAATAAGTGAAAGGCAGTGCTTCTAAACTAGTTTCTTTCTTGCTGTGCTGAAGCCTTGGTGAGGTGTCAGAGATGTCTTCCACTGGATGGGTGGAATCCAGTTCTCAATTTCTTCATTCAAACATAGCCTTGTAGCAATTGGACAGATGAATATGATGGGAATGGCGTTACACTAGAGGTGTTAATGACTAAAGAACTGACACAATAGGAGGATGCTATAAAGGAAGAAGGTTGTTCACCTGTATCAGAAGATGCTAGATTTGCAGGGGGGAAAGCTCTGCCAAGAAGGGATCTCCAGAAAGAGATCCTTCCCCAGTGGCAGTCAGCCCTTCAGTGAGGTCTAAGAGAGGTGCAGCCAGGCTCCACCCCTTCTGGTCATACAGGTGAATTGCCTTCACCTGTGCTCCCAGGGTTGACTGGGTCCTTTCCCCAGGTGCTTCATCAGTAGTTCAGGCCGTGATTCAGCAGTTACCATACAAGCCCACAACTAAGCACTAGTAACTTGGCTCCTCTCTTGGCCTCTCTTTGCTATTCCTTGCAGCTAAGGGTGAGGAGATGTGAGTTGGTGAACTAGGGAACTAGGCATGCCTGAGGAGAGGCTGGAGACGCCACATGCTTGTTGGGGATTGGTTTGTGCTTGGACAGGCAGAGTGCTGTAGTGGGATTTTCAAAGTTTCATTTTCTTCCAAATCTTAAGACCATTCTGTTGGAGCATATATGCTTGCTAACTATTTTTTAACCTAAAATGTTTTAAGATTAATTATTTCTGTATGAAATTATACATAAGTTAGTACCATCTGTGTCTTATAAAACAGAAAACGTTTGGCATAATTTGCTGTTTCCCATTTCAGTTAAAATTTTGCAGAGTGGTATCAGAGAAACAGAGAGAGCTTTTTCTGCCTATATGAAAGATTTGTCTTTCACACAAAGCTGGGCCAAACTCAGCTGAATCATCTGTGCATTTAATGCTCTTTTTTTTTAGTGCTGGCGTTTGCTAAGATATGGCAGAACCTGGTGGTTATTGATCCTGCCATCTTTCCTCTTGACATGCCTGTTCTGTCAGAGGGGTAGGAAATCAGCTAAGGCACCCTGTCAGGAATCACTGCACAGAGCAGCAACTCTCTCTTTTTCACACACTGAAGATAATACACAGGGATGTCTTGCCTGTACTTTTTTTTTTCCTAGTTATTATATGTATTACTGGTCTAGTTGAAGTTTCTTGTAATGTGTCACTAGCAATGGGTACCTGAGAAGGTTAGGTTCTTGCACTGCTGATGGAAAATTCAAGTATGTAGAGTCTTTTGCAACTTTTCCTGTCTAAAATTAACTCACGTAGCATTTCTCTTAACTTGTATCCTATGAATGTTTCTCTCCTTCCCATCTTGAAATGGGTCTCTAAATTAAAGATCTTATATGTTTGCTTCATTTGTAGTGAAGAGGATGCTACAGCTGTGATTATGTAACTAGTTAGTGTACTTTAATGTTATAAGCAACTTGGATTTGATGTAACATATGGAAGGAGATTTTTGTGAGTAATCAGTCTTGAAGCAAAATAGCAAACAGTAACGGCAAGGAAGGATGCTGGGAGTCACGTTCTCTGGCCAGTGAGGTTTACTTTTTTTGTGAAGGAAGCTAATGAACTTTTCAAATGTGTCAACAGCTTCCAAGTAGGCTAGGTCCACTGCCTTTTCCTGGCAGGAGTAACTCTTACTAAGTTTTGTCACGAGTCCAGTACTAACTTTGTTTATAAACATCAATATTTTTAGTAGCTGCTCAGTAATTTAAAACACCAGGGTGGGAGCAGCTCTGGATGAAGGTAGGCAAAGAGGTTCATACAGCTCTTTCCAGTGCATTAGGGAACAGCACAGCCTCTAAAAGCCATGATTTTGTTGAAGAGGATTAAAAATAAATGGCAGCAGGAGGTGGAGGATGTTAGGACAAAGGAAGTTATTTTAAGGAAAGAACTTGGAGTAATTTTTTGTTATTTCGACTAGTGACATTTTTTCCCTCTTTCTTCCAACTTTGATGTCACATTTTGTCTCTAAGTCGCATTTTTTTCTGTGCAGAAGGAATACATGTGGTAGTCCTTGGCATACAGTGCAAGTCTGAAGTGTGTGTAATCTTTGCACCTAATTGAGCTGGGATTTCATAGCTGTAAACTCTTGATTCTCCTCCCTCTAGGGGTTCTCTTGCTTACTTGTCTTACTCTTTCCCCTGGCATGCTGACAGTGTCATCTGCTTCCTTCTCTGCCTTATGAGAGCTGAACTGTTGAGATATAATTAGCAAAATGTGGTGGGTGGTAGGTAGAGCTATATTACTGGTTTGGTTGGTTCTCAGGAACCTTTTCCTTGTTTTATTAGTTTCTGTAGAACACCGTAGTGTACTCTGAAGACATTAAGTGAAATATGGATAAAAAGATAAACTTCAGCCCATGGACTTAGAATGCACAAGCACACAGTAGGCATATTTTTTGCAGAAAAGAAAGAATGTATAAATTTATGAAGATTACGAAAATATAATTTCTGGTGGTAGCTATTGTTTCTTTTGCATCTTAAGGGGGGAAAAAAAACCTACTATGAAGACATTAAATGTGTTAGAAACAAACCAAGCAAAAAAAGTTTTAACTTTAAAAGCTAATATTAAAGGATGGCGGTAGTGAATGGATAATTTATGCATGAAGATTGAATTGTGTTTTGCAGGAAATACTTTGTTCTTGTTTATCTCTTTGTGCAGTACTCCTCTAGTCATGAAGTAGAGTTTTCTTTGCTGTGAGACAAAGTACTGCGTGTTTACAAATCTGAATAATGATCTTGAGAGAAAAGAATGTGTAGTCCTATTGTATCCTTGGAAGTGGCTTTTTAATCTTGGATGACTAAATTTCACTGTAGACAAAAAAAAAGAGGGGGGCGGCCTGTTGGGTTTTATTTTAGTATGTGTACCATAAACTTTTTCTTGGTAAACAGGAGCTTCAATAGAGAAATGCTGTGTAGTTGTTTGCAGTGGTACTCATATATTCTTCTTGGTCAGAAAGTAAGACATTGGTGTTGTGAGTCAAATTTTTGTTTTTGAAATGTTGTATTTTTAAAACCAGCACAGGATACTAGGGAGTGGTTTGGGTTTGGGCTGCGTGCTGTAATTTATATGCTGCTGAGAAAAAGGATATTGCCTTTACCAGAATGTAGTTTTGAGTGCCTTAAAATTTAATTGCTGTTAAGATCAATATATAGAGTAGTTAGCCAATATTTCACAAAGCTTAAAGGAAGTTGGGAGTTACAAGATTTTAATGAATTATTGAATGCTACTTGAGGGAGAGAGATTTAAATGAACTAAAAATACTACTTTTTTTTTTTGCTTGCCTTGCTCTGTTAACAGAGGCTGGAAGTATCCTAAGGCTGAAAGGCTGTTTGTGCACAAGTCACTTACCAGGCATGGTTTGCCCTAGAATTATTTGGAATGATCATATTATAAATGCATAGACTTTCAGGGCTACATGTAAACTGCATGCAATCTCATAAATTATTCATAATAGCCCACAGGTATAATTATTCAGAGAAGTGAAAATGAAGAAAATTATTTCCTATTAATGTTTGCTTATTCAGATAATTATTTTACTTATTTTTCTTCAGTTTTTTTAATCCTAAATTATCTGAGTCTGGCTTGTGCTTTCTCTGTGACCTAAAAGCCCTGAAAAAGCATGAAACTTCTGTGGCAAAAATTCAAGTTGATATTTTATTTCGTTCTGTGTTGTGTTTTTAAGCAACAACTTACTTTGTCTCAAGTGGGGAATACAGGCTTGCCGTATTCTGACGTGAGTGGTAACGCATGGGAAGATTTCAGAAAAAGTGCCAGTGCTGATGAAAATGAGTCTTTCCAAGCTGCCATGTTTAAAATATGAGTGTGGTATATGGAAATGAAAGCCCTCTGCTTGAAACATCGTGCCAAGTAGAACAGAATTGCATTAGGTCTCATTCTGCAAATGGCCTCGTGTACAGATGTCTTTATAGACATGAGTAGCCTCATTCAATAAAAAGGTGTGGTGCTCAGTGCAGGTATAGCACAGAAGCACAGCGTGGTTGAGATTGGAAGGGCTCTCCGGGTCCATCTGGTCCAACCCCTACTCCAGCAGGATGTTCAGGCCCACGTCAGTGTTGCTTCTCTCTTCTTGTAAAAAGTGCTTATATATAGATTGATAGATTTTGGTCATTCTGTTCCACGACTTTTGTTGCATTTCTGTGACAAAAGCTTTCAGTTGTCAAGATATTTTTTTCAAGTACGGGGGAGCTAGAACTGAATTTTAAATTGCTTTTATAATCTGCTTTTTACTTCATTTGAAGCGGTTTCTCCTTTTTGTAGGTAGAGTTGGTCACAAAAATAAGTTCGCCTGTGTTGCAGTTAACAGAAGACTAACCACACACTGTTCACACTTGTGAACAGGGAACAGAACTATTTCTTACTTGGTCTCTTATAATGACTATAAGATACCTGGTATAACCCAGTTCCGAAGGCATCTCCAGTTCCTGGCAAATGTCTGGCAAGGTCTCATATTCCTCTCTTGCCTTGGATGTCTTTCTTAGTATGAGATATGAATTGCCTGGTTGAGCAGTTGTACTTATAGACAATGTGCAAAAGGCTAATTTAGAATTGTAGAATCATAGTATTATAAAATCCTTAGAGTTGAAAGGAATCTTTAAATGTCATCTAGTCCAATTCCCCTACAATGAACAAGGACACTTACAGCAGATCTGGTTGCTCAGAGCCCTGTCCAGCATGACCTTGGATGTCTCCAGGGATGGAGCATCCACCACATCTAATTTCCAATAAATAGATTTGCAGAGAGTTGCAAACTTGTAAGTGGTTGCATTTGTGTTTGGGCAGCTGTGGCCGTTTGGAATTTTTCATCAGATGGAGCCTTCAGCAGAGGAGAACCTACCTGAGGACAAGCTGATATAGAAATCCATCTGGCCCTTGCATCTTTACCTCATCAATTATAAACGGTTTGTGCTGGCTTTGAGGGTCTTCAGCCCCCCACATGATACATCTCCAGCCTGTTCTGTCAGCTCTCATTTATGTGGACAAGTCCATGCCAGCTTTCACTGTCTGAGTAAAACTGTACGTGTCACATTGTGTGACAGTTTATCCATCTCCCTTTTCTCCATAAATCTCAATGTCAATACTAGGTGGCTGTCATCAGACTTGGATGTAAAAATGAAAATGTAAAGTAGTAGAGAACTTGCAAAATGTCCTGTTGGTGGTGAGGTTCAGAGACTTTCTGTAGAAGCAACTTCATACTGTTGAATCTTTTAATTGATTGACTGGGAGCTGCTGAGTCCTGAGCCCATGAATCTTTGGGCTGCTTTAGTCTTGAGTTCCCTGGGGTAGTTTCTACAGCATCTTTAAACTGCACCCCAAAACTAATAGTAATGCAATGAATTGGTTTGTGCTTGCTCTATGAGCTCTACTGAGCTCCACTGCTCCTGGAGGTCTTTGTGAGTAGCTTGTGGTGTTGCCTTCTCTTTAGATTTCATGACCTTTAGCTGATTTTTTTCTTCTATGGCTCCACTCCCACTCACTGCTTTATCATGTTGCATATTTCTCCTTTTGGGGAAAGCCTTAATCTTAGCAGAGTTTTCTTAACTGTTCCTGTATTTGGAGTACATGAGGTTACAGTATGCAAGAGGCAGCTCCTTGGCTCACACTCCTCATGTCCATGTAGGTGGAAGTGGACAATCTGGCATGTAGTCAGGTGCTTGATATAGAATTATATTCATATTGTATTCATATTTTTTTGCCAAATGTAGAGGTTTTTATTTGTCACATTCTCTTTTATATGTATTTTGAAGAATTCTCAATGTTAAACAGATGTGGACAGCTCTTGAGGACAGTGTTTTGTGAACAGTGACTTTGTGACGTCTCTTATTCTTTTACTTAAGCTGATATGCTCAAGGATATTAGTAAATTCATTTTTCTTGAATGAATGATATCTTATTTTTCTAGCTGCTTCCTGACGTTCAGTTTAGCCAAATGTTTTACTCAGGTTGGTTGAGTTGATTGGGTTTTCCTGCGGGGCTTTATGAAGACAAAAAAACTTCGTAAGAGTTCAAAAAAAGAGAGCTAGGAGATGAACAAAGACTTAAATGTGCATCTTTGAAATAAATAACTCTGAAACTCAGTCACAAATTTTGGAAAGGAAATAGTTTCTTAGTTCTTTTCTCCCTGAAGTTTTTTATGTAAAGCAAAAAAAATCAACTCTGATATTTAAAAATGCAAGGTATAAGAGCTGGTTTTTAAAAGCTTCTAAACTTTAATGAAATGTGAAAGTCCATCCTTAGGCACTAAAATCTTCTTGTGCCTTGGTCTGGTATCTCTCATTTTGTCCACTTCTTTTGCTTTCCTCTTCACTTTAATAAGCAATCACATGTGCACCAGCTAAATGTCTGATAAATCTCCAGGCAAAGCTGGGTTGACTTGTGTAGAACTGACTTTAAAAATATTTGATGGAACATTGCTTCAGTCTCTGAATACTTGTCAGCTTAGATTTATTACAGCTGCTCCCATTACAGAGATGTGCACTTTGGTCCTTAGGGATCTTTTCCTCTCTCTTGCTGTGTAGCCCAGGCTCTTGTGGTGTCACAGCCAATCAGTTTCTCACTCTGATGCTTTCCGTCCATCCCAGTGCTTAGCACCCCAACTTCATCTTTCTATGGAGGAGCATTTGAGTAAAAGTACTTATTGTTTTTATCCTTTACTATCTGTTGACGAATCATGTTCTGTCTGTCTTTTGAAGTACATGAATCAAATGGCAGTAACTCTCCTTAATATGTATCATTTATACATTTGACTGTATTTTATGTAGACACATCCCAGGTTTATCAGTGCATAGGTAGGTAACTACATACAGATTTTGTGGGAATAGGAATGATGGAAGATGATTTTGGAAATCTGTAATAAACACATCAAGGTGGTGAAATTGTTCCATCTTAGAGATGGCTGATCCTTTACTTTCGAAACTTGAACAAAAGAATTCAGAGACTGTTTTAAAACTATAGCCGGTGTTCCATGCTGCTATGTAACTATGAGTTGTAACAGTATCCTTAAAGATGCTTTGTGACTTTCTGAGCCAAGTATGGACTCTGGTATCACTAGGAAACAGTGATTTCTTGCAGACAGGAGTGAGGTGGGCCCTTAAAGGAGTGTTAGCAGTGACTTAGTTAAACATCTTCTGTTGATGATGCTGCAAAGGAATTCTTGTCCAAAAAGAAAAAAATCTCCTTTTGAAAATGCTAGTGACTTTGGGAGTGGAGTCAGTAGGAACTGACAGTAAGTTAATGAGAATATTAATTAAATTGGAAAACACTGAGTAGTAATATACCAGGGAAAAAAATAAATCATAGCTTATCTATTTCCATATGTTTTTCAGGTGGCTTGAGAAAAACATTAGGACAGTAGCCAACCTTAAACTTGCAGTGAATATATTTACCGCTTGCACTGACATGAAAAAGTGAATTTCCTAATGTCTTGACTGAAAGTATTATTTCACATCTCAATCTGTATCTCTTTTCTGCCCTCAGGACAAAAGTCCCCCCCACCCTCTGCCTTTTCATGCATTTTTGTGGTGAAGTTGTAGGTCAAAACAACAAAACCTTTTAGTGTTATATTTAAAGTTGTTCAAAGTGGAGCCCCATAGAGCTCATCATTTATCACTTTAAAGTGGACTGAGTTAGCAAAATGAGGTCAGATAGAAGAAAATTATTGAAAGAGCATTTGTTCTCAACCCAGTGGTAAAAGCATGCAAGCTGGCTTGTTACCAGCCCTTGCCAGAAAAACTTTAGTTGGCAAACTTGAACCCAGTTATGATCCTGACATGCAGTGCTGAGCCATCCTCTGCTTTGTGAGCCCCTGAGCTTCAGATTGACCTACTTTATCTGACAAATTCCTGATTTTCTTCTGTTCAAACTGAGTAAATTGAAAATTCAGTTTGAAAAAGAAGCTAGGTGGTCATCGTCATCTTTATTTTTCCTGGAACCAAATGGTACTGATTGCAATTACTTTTCTAAAGCTGATTGTTCAGTGCTCTAGACTTCTATCCCATGAACAAAAGCATGAGCACAGAAGAAATACATATTAAAAGATTTTTTTAATTTTACTGGAAAAATGTCCCAGCAAATATGATGAATTCAAGGATTTCTGTCTACACTCTGAACCTCAGGTGAGATGAAGAAGGAATTGGACCTTATGTAAAATCTGTAAGGCTGTAAGAAGAAAGCTAGGCGTGGAAATGGAGGAAAAAGTATCAACGTTAACAGTCTTTTACAGCTGATTTTTCTCATGTGAATTTCTTCCTCTCTAAGAAGAGGGTAATTACTACTAGAATGCATCTCTTATCTCAGAGGATGCTGGACTGAGGAGGGCATGTGATCTCTAAAGTAACTAGACCATTGGAGTTTTTCTGATAAAATGATGGTAATTTGAATTTCAGCTGAAAGTGTAACGACTACCTGATGTTCTGAATGTTATGGTGTGGGACTCCTTTTGGTAAGCAGCTGCAGCATGCTGTTCCAGCTCCAGTGACTGTGCTGTCTCAGAGCATAACTGGCTGAGCCATCTTGGTGTGGGAGGCCAGCAAGGCCTGGAGGCTGCAGCCGTACCCCACACTCACGTGCTGTGTGCTGGTGGTGTGTTCTCTGGGATGAGCCTTCATATCCCTGCCACAAGATTTTTCTCCTGCTGCCTTTCACCCACAGCTGCTGTCATAGAAGGGTATTGAGTTGAATGCTTTGTGCTAAGTGTGAGACCACTTCTTTTGTCAATTTCCAGTCTTTGTTGCTAACATTTCCTGTGCTGTTCAAGTTGGTTTGTTGTCTTTTACATGTACCTTAGGTTTTCTGCTGTGTGAAATGTACTTCTGTTGTGAATTTCATACCAGGCCTAAGAGCAGCCTGACCTGACCTGCTGTGTCATGTTTATATTTTACTGTTGTCTAATTTTGCCACTAAGATTTCAATTGAAATTTCTGTACTTGCAAGAGTGTATTAATATATTCAACTTTAGTAGACATCAAATATTGCAGACATAGCGCTCTGTTATGAAGTTGTTTCATTTCGTTCTCTCAGGTGACTTTAGATTGCTATTTGGTGAAAGTCTTTCAGCCACCAGGTAGGATCTGCAGTGTGGGATATTTCCTTTTGGGAAAATGTGCTTTGTATATTCATAGCATTGGAATGGAAGTTGTAAACTGGATTTAATTTTTTAAAGACTTCACATTTCTCCATTGTTTTCCTTCATCTTGGCTGTTTGTTACTGCTTTTTTTTAAATTGTGCCTAACCCACTTTTGAGAGATAGATGATTTAGCTCCAACCACAATATATTTCTTATTTTACTAGTACGGAAAAGAAAATAGTATATTCAGATCCATCTAGGTATGGAGAGGAGAAGGCTCCGGGGAGACCTCATTGCAGCCTTCCTGTACTTGAAGGGGAGCATATAAACAAAAAGGGGAACGACTGTTTATGAGGATGGATAGTGATAGGACAAGGGGGAACAGTGTTTAACTGGGACAGGAGAGGTTTAGGTTGGATA
>PPHD01025366.1:0-11788 GCA_002909625.1 Bambusicola thoracicus
CGCGCTGCGTCTCGGTGGTGCGGCGCGTCGGGTAATTGTGTACGTGTCGCCCCGCCCCTTCCCCGCGGCGGAGCGGAACCCGGGCGTGCGGCGCGCGGAGCCGGCCGGGCGGGGAGGCCGGAGCGGGGCGAGGATGAGCACCAAGCAGGTGACGTGCAGGTGAGCGTCGCGCGCCCGGCCGGGCCCGCTCGCGCTGGAGACGGGGTGGTGGTGAACGCGGCCCTGCGCCGGCGAGGTGCTCCGGGAGCGCCTCCCGAGGAACCGCCGCGCCTCGTAGGGGCCCGTGCTGGGGCGGCGCTCCGCGCGCGGGAAGGCGCCTCCCAGAGAGAATCTATTTCCGGACCGGGTGCTTCTCCTCAGGTACTACGTGCAGGGAGTGTGCCGGGAGGGAAGCAAGTGTCTGTTCTCGCACGACTTGTCCAGCAGCAAGTCCTCCACCATCTGCAAGTACTACCAGAAGGGACAGTGCGCCTATGGAGCCCGCTGCAGGTGAGAGCCGGTGCCGTGCGTTCTGAGGAGCCGGGGAGGACTCGAAGCTCGAGGAGAGATGAGGTGTTTGAGTGTACCGTTATGGTTTGACTGGGCCTTCTCCTGTAGAAACGAGGCATCAGGTTTCACGTGCTTTCACCCGGTTCTCCTCATCGTGAGGAGTGCTGGGCACTAAAAGCTGAACGTCAGCTGTACGGCCTCCCAGGAGGCAGCGCCAGGCCGTGAGGATTGCTGTGGGCTGTATGAGGCACGGCAGTGTCCCAACAGTGCTTTGCAACTCTGCAGGGTGCAGCTCACGGCTGTGTTCCCACACATCCCAGTGCTGAGGTCAGAGGCCTTGTGGTTCTGCCTTAAAGTGAAGTGGGTTTTCTTCGTGCTCCCCTCAGCTTTATGGACAATGGTTCCACAATTTTGCTGCAGCCTTTGGGTTAAAATTCCTGTAGAAGTGCTCTAGTAAATGCTGTGTGCTAGGGAATGTTCTGTGCCATCAGTAGTGTGCTGCAGAGCTGTGCTGTTGGCAGATAGAGTCCTGTGTCTGTGTGCTCAGCAGCAGCCAGAGGTGTCAGGGTGTCGTGTGGCTGCAAACGCTGTGTTGTGTTCCTTCCCTGGGCTTTGCCAGTGGTGTCACACCTGCATCCAGCTGCACTTCAGCAAGCTCTGCAGCTCATAAGCTGCTCAGATGGAATTAGCACTGTATGGAGCTGCTGATGGCAGCTGCAGAGTGCTGATCTGCTGCTCCAGCAGTGTTGGGACAGCTGAGGGCCCTGGATGCATATGGGCTGCTGATGTCTATGGCTTTACTGGAGAAAGCTTTATACTGTACTGGCCGCTTCTGTTCTGCTGCTGAGAGCATGTTTCCATAGTCATTTGGAACCTCTCCTGTCCTGTGTGCAAACACGACATCACGGTGGTATGGAAGCAGGAAGTCCCATGTTCCTGCTTGGACAGGGAGAACGAGATCACATCAGTCCTTGCTGCACGTCTTTTTAATTTCGCTTCTTGGGGAAACGTCAACAAAGCTCTTTGTGTGAGGGTGACAAAGACCTGATCTGACGTGCACATGAATCACGTTCTTTCAGCTGTGATGGGCCTCTCTAGAGAGGAAAATCTTGACGTGCTTTCAGAGGCATCCATTTGGTGAGGCTGAGAAGCATTTCCGCCTGGCTTTGAAAGAGACTGAACATTTCAGACAACTTATTAGAACAGCCCTTTCCATCAGTAAATACGTTCAAAGTAGCTGTCCCTGAGCTTTTCCAGCGCTTACTCTGTTTCTCACAGGTACGACCACATCAGGCTCCCTGCCTCGGGGGGTGCAGCAGCTCCTGCACCTCCTCCCATGGCATCAGCAGCACTGCTCAGCCCTCGCCCTGCGCCTGAGCACAGCACACCTGCAGCCAAGAGCAAACTGCGTGAGAGTGGCAAACGGGAGAAGAAAACGCTTGTGCTCAGGGACAGAAGTGAGTAGGAGGCTACTGTGCTTATCCTTGATGTTGTCCTCTGGTTCTGATAGGAGTTGGGTCGTTTTTCATGTTTTTTTAACTTGAGTTTCAAGGACAGCGCAAAAGAGGTGCTGTGTGTTGTATTGTTAATATTACATTTTTCTTTCTTAAGATCTGTGTGGCTTGAATGAAGAGAAGGAAAAAGCCAGCGCCACAAATGATGTGGTGTGTTGCAGTGACAAAAGTGATAACGTGGAAATGAAGCCCCATTCATATTTGGAAGCTATTTGCAGTGGGCTGGAAGATCCAGTAGCTGGAAGTTCCTTTGGTGACGGAGAGCAGCTGTGTCCTTACGCTGCAGCAGGGGCGTGCCACTTCGGGGACCGCTGCCTTTACCTGCACGGGGACGTGTGTGAAATATGTGGGCTGCAAGTGCTTCACCCTTTTGACCAAGAACAGAGGAAGGCTCATGAGATGGTAATGTTAACATGAAATCAGTATGAGATGTGTGTGCTTAGTGCTACATTTGGTTGGTTGGTTTTTAAAAATCCAGAGGTGTGTTTTGTGGGATAGCCAGTTGTTGTTTGTCTATCTGTAGAATGATAAGCATCCAGGACCTCAGTGGTAACATTGATGCTGACAGCATTTTACAGCGACTTCTTTTTTTTTTTTTCTCCTTTCTTGTGGGAAGCTCGCCTTCTCCCCCACATACCCTAGAACTCTTTTAGGAAGATGTCTTTTGTAGCTGACGGGAGGGTTGCAGTGGTCCCTTGTGTGTGATGGGGGGGAGGGACCATAGCCTGTGGTGAGTTCAGAGCAATCGCTCTGCCTGTCTGCTGGGTCACTGCTTCAGGTATCCCTGCTTGTGTGTGGCCACTTCCAGGGCATTGTAAGATGGGGACACCCTGAGCAGACCATGAAGATTTTGGAGATGAACTTTAACTAGCATCTTCACTATGCTTGGCTGGGTTTGTCAGGGCTGGTCAGGAACAGGAGTTTTCAAGGCTGAGGAGGAGAATGACTAGAAGCTTTAGTGGTTACTGGATCACAAGTCTCTTCAGTGCCTGGAGTAGAATCCAAATTACCAAAATCTCATGTTATGTGATCTCAGCACGTAGCTCCAAACATGCAGTGCAGTTCTCTTGTCCCAGGAGTTTGACATCTGGCACAGTATGCTGTCACCACTGCTGCCAGGTGCTCAGCTCTGGAGGCAGAGATGTGTGTTGGATGGAAAGGTGCAGTAGTGAAAGTGCTGCTGTTAATGTGGAATTACTCTCTGGTCTTTTAAAAACTATTATTATTAGGAGTCTGTTAAATATGTATAACTTGTCAAGTCCTGAGAACATCAGAAAGAAGAGGTAAAGCTATGTGGGAATAACCACCAGCTCAGCTTGTAGTGCTGTAAAAGCAAATGATACATGACTGAGTATGGTGTGAGAAATGCTGTAGGAAACCCATAGTAAGAGACCAGTTCCTTATCTAGGGTAAAGCTTAGTGCATTATGACTGAGGCCTTATTGATAAACAGAGTAACGTCCTGAGTGCAGCATCCATACTGGACCCTGAATTAAATGGGACATAGGGATATTTGAAGCACTGCCTTGCATAACTGCTGTTCTGTCACAGATGTAGACAGGTGCAAATTCAGTGTTCAGGCAGCCCTACCTCTGATACTTAGAAAGCTGCAGAGAACATGGGGGGGTGGAATTATGTGATCACCCTTAAAGTTCTTAAAATTATATGACGATGATGAAGGATAGTAGGGATGCTCTTAATCAGTGTATCGTGTTTTTCCTTTAATAGATCCATGTCAGACACTTTGGTTTTACAGGGAATGGTCCAATAAATAGTCTTCAATAACCAATGGCATCTCTCCTATGACAGATGTGCATGGCAACGTTTGAGCATGAGATGGAGAAGGCTTTTGCCTTTCAGGCAAGTCAGGACAAAGTGTGCAGCATCTGCATGGAAGTGGTGTACGAAAAGCCATCAGCCTCAGAGAGGAGATTTGGGATCCTCTCCAACTGCAATCACACGTACTGTTTGTCCTGCATCCGGCAGTGGAGGTGTGCCAAGCAGTTTGAGAATCCAATCATAAAGTAAGTGCATGTTAACCAGCCTGTCGTCTTTGTGACCTGTGTCAGTGGGGTGGGCATTCTGTTGTACTTTGACTTGAGAGAGAAATAAGTGTGGTCATAAGAGATCTCATAGCTGTAAATATTAGCACAGCCATTTGTAAAATCTTGGTCCAAGTGCCAGAAATTTGCACAGTATTACCTTCAAGGGCAGGTAGGATGCATCGGCTATCCTTTGTTAACAGTACTTATGTGCTGCAGTCTGGCATGTTGGCCCTTTATAACTTAAGCCTCTGTCATTGCATTAACAATGGGGCAAAGTGCCAACGTGGACAGCAGAGTACTGAGTTAACTCATGCTTCTGCTTCATTCACGGGAACTCATTTGGAAAAACAGTAACTCTTTCCCTTTCTATGCATGTACTTAATTACTGCATTTTTCTGTAAACTATAACTTACTCAAGCTAGATCTCCCATGAATCACACATCTGTATCCAAGTAAATTCCTTTGTCTTCTAGCTGTGTATAAAGTGTATTTCAAACATACTCCTCCTTAGGAAGAATTTTAAACAACCAATTAGGGCAGTTTCCTTTTTTAGAATCTCTTTGAAAGCTCTTCCAAGTTACAAGCACACTGAGGAAGAGGTAGGAAATACTTTCATTCCTCTGCCAAAATAAACTTTTCTGCAAAATTTCCCTTAGTAGTTGCCTTGTAGTGAAAGTTATCTCAGTGCGACGTAACCTCTGGAGCAAAGCTTCTGATGGACAGCTACTGAGATACTGTGCCTACAGCAGGGACTGTGGCTTTCATATAGAGACAGGGCTCTGGAACCAGGCCTTGTGTATGGAGTAGATACTAATGCAAATTCCTCAAATGTATTTTTTATATTTATTCATAACAGTGAGCATACTGGTCTTTGCAAAGTTCCTCTGAAAGAGAGACTTGGATTAGTTTGGAAAGCACTGCCTGCAGAGACACCAGGCGTACCATGTGACTTGTGTGGCAGGGGTAGTAACACTTCTAGGCTTCTCAAGGCACCAGAAGGTGCAGATTTGATTCTAGATCTTAAATCCTAATGAAGAAATCCATCCCATAAAACCACTGAATTAACAACTCATCAGTTCTGGCAGATTGCAGGTCAGGCTTAGGGAAAATCATTTTTGTTATGCATCTGGTTTGGCTTTCTGCTGTATGTGAGTTGGAGTACTTGCTTAGCAAGTACTTTATTTCTGTGCACTGAAACTTTAGCCACATTTCTTCAGGAAACGCTTATTTATGTTGTTCAAGTCTTGAAATAAATGCAAAGCAGCACAAAGCTTACTGCATTTGGCAACCCTGCCTGTGGCAGTGGGTTGGAACTAAAGGATCTTTGAGGTCCCTTCCAGCCCAAGTCATTTTATGAGTCAGCCGGATTATTTCAGCTGATGCTAATAACAAACGTGCTCATGTGTGCTGTGGAGTTGTCTGGTGCATCAGCCTGGCAGACTGTCTCCCTTACACTCAGGAACCTGCAGTTTCTGGCTAATATGCTGAGTATTGCTTTCAGAAAATAACAAAGCATTACTTCTTTGTCTTGATCCATTCAGGTCTTGCCCAGAGTGCCGTGTGATATCGGAGTTCGTCATTCCCAGTGCTTATTGGGTAGAAGACCAGGAGAAGAAAAACGAGCTGATTGAAGCATTTAAGCAGGGAGTGGGGTAAGGTCATCAACCAAAATACTACTTACATTGTCCTTGAGATTCACCAAGACTTAGTCAATCAAAGTGCCTCTATTTTTAAGCTTTTTGTAATTACAATCCATTCTACAGATAACTTTTAATCACTGGTAACAGCACACTGTTCCTTGTAAGCTGAACTTTGTGACTGCTATCAAAGAGTTTGTTGTAATCACAGTTCAGAAGTTACTTGAACTCGTGCTCTGAAATGTTGAGGCTATTTCAGTTCACTTGCCAAAAGTGGGTACCTGTGCCTTCTGTTGCATGTAACTGGCTGAAAGGTTGTCACGCACTGAGGAAAACACAGGAGGAAGGAAAACTTAATTTTTACGATAGCATCTTGAAATATGGGATAAAAATTCACAGGTCTTCTGTAACGGCTACTGGAAATGCAAAATACTGCATCACTCCATTCCCTTTATTGTCTAATAAAGATTTGCCTGGTGATTGGAGCACTGGGGAGGTCTGCGAAAGCATTGTGTTACAGCAGCTTTGCAAAGCTGTGCTTGCCTGGAGAAAGTAAGGGTCACTGTTCTCAGAACAGTGAGGAACCATTACTTACCTCTTTAAAGGGAAACAAGCAGGTTTATGCCTGACACAAATGAGTCACGACTGTCTTGCAAAATGGTGCACAGATTAACTGTGACGTGCACCAGCTTTTAAAGCTTGCCTTATGGAGTTGATATAGGTATTACTTAAATGTGTACATAGCTGTCCTACCAGCTCTTCAGCTTCTTGGGGAGTTTTGTCTTACATCTTAGCAGCAGAGTTGCTGAAAGCAGTATTGCTCTGTGAAATGTTCAAACCAGCTTCTTGCTTTGTATTTATTGTCGGACAAAGTATTTGAATAAAATCACTTTACAGAATCACAGAATCATGGGGGATGGAAGGGATCTTTGGAGATCATCAGTCCAACCCCCTGCTAAAGCAGGCTCTGTACAGCAGGTTGCACAGGTAGACATCCAGATGGGTTTTGAATGTCTTGAGGAGACTTCACAACCTCTTTGGGCAGCTGAGGAGCTTCAGATACTGTTTGTTTTCAATACCCTGTTGCCATTGTGGTTTTATATTTTAATTCTAAAGGAGTTTGTATCGAGGGTATTAAGTTGTGCTAAAAATCTTGGCTTTAGTGGTTTGTAAATGACCACATTCTACGTAACTAGACTTGTTTTGTTGGAATAGTGATGTCAGGTACTGTTGTTACAAGTTGGGTTTTGGCTTTTGGTTTTGTGTTTTGAGAATACAAAAAGGGCCTTTGCTTTAAGTGCTCAGCTAAGACTAACCTGTTATACTTTCTGTACCACAGGGTTTTATGAATGATCTCTTGGCAGTTTAACTTGAGGATGTGTTATTTGGTAGAAAAAGTCCTGACTGACTTAGGTTAGAACACAAGTGCTCTGTGACTTCAGGTTTGCAAGACAGATCAATTCCACTTCTGAATGCACTGTCTGTTTTCTGGGGTGGTATTTCTTTTGTTGTGGTTTCTTCTCCATGTATTTGGTATTATAGGCTGTTTAGGTTATAGGGATCAGTTCTGTTGCTGTTTGCACATGGTTTACAAGTTCAATTGCGATTTCTCTGTAGTTCCCTCCAGATACTTCTCATTGGAGAACAACCCATCACACCACCCCCTCCCCAATAACAGTCAGATCCAGCAACTTAGTTGAACAGCAAAGCTGATGGAAACTGAATTCTATTATTATTGTCACAGAACTTCTGAAGAAAATGATGAGAGGAACTCAAATTCATAAAACAAAGTGATTGAGGCCCTGGGAAGGAATGCTGAAAAACAGCAGTGGGTTTGTTCACTGTGCTACAAATGCATCCGTGCTGGATAGGTGGCATTCTTTGAACATCATTCAAATTTCAGTGTCTTAAGATTTTTTTTTTTGAGATGTATGATGGTGCTCTTTTATGTATATTTCTTTCCAGTCTATTTTAACTGTTACCAGTTAAGGAGTAGGAGACCAGAACTCTTAGTATGTTAATAGTACTAGCAAACTATAGTTGTAATCGTACAAAGTGATCTGCTTCCTCACCAGCTGAAGGCAACAACTCTTTTCTCATTGAATCAGGAAAAAACCCTGCAAGTACTTTGAACAAGGGAAAGGAACTTGTCCGTTTGGAGGAAAGTGTCTTTACCTTCATGCCTATCCAGATGGGACACGAGCTGAGCCTGAGAAACCAAGGAAACAGCTCAGCTCTGAGGGAACCGTGCGGGTAAGGAGATATTCCAGTCAGCTGTAATTGAGAACACTTCTTGAATGTAAAGTGCACTACTTAAAGATGTGTCATACAACAGATGGCCTCAGAAAAGTTAAGTATCCCTCAGCTTTCCTTGAGGCAGAGGTTTGTTATTGGGAAGAAAAGGTACCTTTCATTTAATAGCAAGAATTCATCTTTTTTTTACCAATGCTTCTCATTGCAGATCCTTTTTTCAAGGAGATTCTACAGTTAAAGCTTCCACTTACGGTGGTATTAAAGATTAGTATTGCTTGCCTAGACCTAGCTGGTCCTATTCACAGCTAAAATGGTCAAAGCCTTCTCAAAGTCTCATTATAGCTCAGTCAGCATATAGGATGGTTGGGACAGGCCTTCTAGTTTAACAGTACTTAGATACAGCTCAGTACTACTGTCTAGTTAGACGGGAACTATTACTTATGTTGTAACAATAGAGTAGTTGTCACTTACTTTCTCAGCAAATATTGCTGAGACTATTAATAAATACCAACTTTTCAGTCTCAATTTTTTTTTATTAAAAAAGTTACTGAGGAAAGATGACTGATGAGGGAAAAAACTTCTGATGGACCTGTGCTAAGCTAAATCAGATTTTCTTCTGTTGCAGTTCTTCAATTCTGTTCGTCTGTGGGACTTTATTGAAGACAGAGAAAGTAGGACTGTGACCAGCACAGATGATCAAGTAACAGAACTTGGAGAACTTTTCATGCACCTTTCTGGGGCTGAGGAGGATTCTGCTACTTCTCAATAAAGGCAAGCAAAGGTGCTTTCTTCTGTAGCACTCAATCTAGCTATTTATTTAGCAGTGGTTTTACTTCTTACAACACAGCTGGAATGATTGAATGTGCCCTGTGGTCTACTTGTGCAGTCCTGGTGAAGTTTTCAGATAGTTGTTGTATGGCAACAAAAGTACTAAATTATATTTAAAAAGTTAAATTGATTGCATGGAAAAAAATCCCTTGATCCCAAGAGGGTTCTCTTCCTCTTTGGCCTAACACATGCTGTCTTGTAAATTGAATGTAGCGTTACATACAGCTCCTCTCTTGCCTTTTAAAGCATAACGTGTTAAAAACTGTTGCTGTATCTGTTTAGGGTGCTTATTTCCCCCTAAATTAACTAAATGTATATCTGCAGAAACACACTAGGAATCCATGTAGCTTTTCCTTTCTTAAAAGCAAAAAAAGTACTAATACGGGATACCTCAGCGTGTCTAGAGGTCTGGGTAATGCTCAGTGTATTCTCACAGTGAGTGAGGCAGTAGTGGGGCACTGCCAGGCTGTCAGAGATAGTACAAATGAAGTTCCTACCACTGTTCTAAAATAAAGTGTGTAGTTGTAGGGAAGGTTTCCTACAGCACGTGCTGTAAAGCAAATGCAATTTAGTAACTCCAGGCAGAGCTGTAGTTCCAGTACTGGAGTCAAAATGCACAGGTAAATGATACTTGCAGCACAAGTTGGTACTGGATGCTGTATAAGAAGTCAATAACTTTTAATATTGAAACAGTAATAGATAATTTTTGTTCATTTTAACAAGATCAAATGTATTTAATTCAGAGGGAAACCTTCATTCAGGTTAAATGAAGCAAAAATTAAATGAACTAAGTAAGTAATGTTCTGACCCCCTTCTATCAGTGATCTTAGTTTGCATCTGTACCATGTTATATCATTTCAGTCAAAAAAGAAAAACAGTGACCACTGCTTACCCTTTCTGTGGAGGCAGTGGATACTTTGGGCTTTTCCACTGCCATGTATTTCTAGCATACTGAGTCACATCCTTCTGTAATGTATTCCCAGGACAGCCCTACTTCCAAGTACCTCACAGCCCCAGCTGGCAGTTACAGTTAAAGGACAGGTGAAGTTCCAGGTATTCTCATTAGAAGGAAGCACTGCTCGAGGTCCAGGAGGTCAGGTATTAAAGCACATCTCTTCTGAGCCAACTGAAACATTAGCGAATTCTTTAAATTTTAATTCATGTTTGAGTTGCTGAAGCTCTGAGAATCATTTTAAGTTCTGTTTTAATTATACTTTTAGCAAAAGCAATTCATGGGATGATTGTGCAATTTGTAAGAAGTTATTTCTGCTGAGTCATTTGTATCAACTCTGTAGTTAAAACTTTGGTCTAGAAACAAATGAAGTAGCTACTGGATACTCCAGTACAAGCAAAGATTTTTTTCCATGCAAGTGCAGCATATAATCTTGAAAGTCAAGCAAAGGGCCAAAACTTCTGCTACCTTTATGAACAAACTGCCTATCACTGTAAGGTTGCTCACCTGTTCCAAGGCTCAGGCATTTGAGAAAGCTTGATTGTTGAGATGGCAAAAATTGTAATGCAGCAAAGTGTATTTAGAGGCATTTGTGTAAAACACCCCTTGTCCCTCTGGTTTTTTAGACAACTTCCATCTCTGCTGGCTAACAGGTTCCCAAAAGCAAATGTGCAAATTTTGCTCTCTGTTCTGATCTAGGAAACGTAGTGATGCTTTCATGATTATTTCAACACTAAAATTAATTTTTAACAATGCTTACTCTGAAGTGAGTCCTTAGCTTGTACAGCTCTATAACCACTGACTGCTCAACTTTTTTTTTAAAACTGGCATTTGAAGGCACAAGTGATGGTTTTAATCTAGTAAATCACATCGCAGTGCAACTCTTCATCACTCACTACAAAGGTGAAGGAAGGTAAGTACAGCTGAGAGATGCAGTTCTGTAAGATGAATGCTCTTTCTGGCATACTTCCTACTCAAAAAGATGTACTTATACCCCTCAGCCTCCCCAATGAAGCTTTTTTAGCCATTCCTACACTTTTTTCAGAGAAATATTTTCAGCAATGAAATATGCATACTAACAAATAGTAAGTGGAGAGAATATTCTTTACCTTAGGGCATTCCTGTTACTTTACTCCAGAAAACCAAGCAGGAAACACAAATCTGATATACAGAAGGTAAGGTAATTTGTTTTTCAAAGCTGCCTAGCAATTACACGAAGAAAAGTTTTAATGTGAAAGCAGTAAGACAGACTTGGTCCTTTCACATTCTTCATTTTACAGCTTTCAAACTTTAGATTGACATCAAATACTGATCAAAATAAGCTCTTGCTTTTAGTAAAAAAAAAAAAGTTTTATTATTTTCCAGAGAGAGACAACCTGTTATTAAATAAGAGTGAACCATGAGAGGTTCCTTTTGGGGGTTCAGTGCTACAATAAGAGCAGCTTGTCATAGAATCCTAGAACCATGAAGGTGGAAAGAAACGAATATTGCCCACTGACCATGTCCTGCAGTGCCACATCTGCCTCTTTCTTGAACGCTTCCAGGCACAGTGACTCCACCATTCCCTTTTCCATTCTTCCTTCTTTTTCAACACTAATTAAAATGAAGGTAAAATGAGCGAGAAAGGGCTGCAATGACAATGACAAGAACATTACTGAAAAGCATGCTGATCTGTATACAGCACTGTTTCTACCAACGCGAAATGCACGTTTTATAGTAATACTCAACCATAAGGGTTAAATACTAATCCCTGGGTGATGTTCTGAGGACAGTCAAGCTGTTTAACCAATACATTTCTGGCTTATGCATTTTAAATTTTCCTCTACTTGAACTGAATACTAATTTAAAAAGTAATTCTTATCTCAGACCACCTATTTTTTTGTCACCTGCTGCCTGATCAACCAATAGCAAACATGCATTACCTGAGGGAGAAAACACAGGCTCACAGAAGATGCAATGCAGAGCAGAAGTGGTGCAGGTAACTCACCTGGTGGCGTATCAGTGTATGTATCTAGTAGATGCTGCTGAAAGATTATTACAGTAACATCAAAACCATCTTGTAAGTAAAGCA
>PPHD01025367.1:0-11788 GCA_002909625.1 Bambusicola thoracicus
TTTTTTTAACAGCTCTTCTGGGTCCCCAGTTGATTTTCTTCGCAAGGTTAGTTGCTAATACATTCCTAGCACCCATGCATTATTAATGCTCACTGCTCTCCAAGGTGGCAGTGACAAATAGGGAGCAAAATTCACTGACTGGTGGGGAATGTACTTTTTAGTCATGCTTGAATTTTTCAATCCATTCTGCTCGTTGAGGGTTTTTCAGTAGAGGTACTGTAGCAAAATATGATTTTTTTTAATTTATTTTTTTTCCCAAACCTAAGAAGCACTCTAGTAACCAGTGGAAAGCTTATGAGTCAGGGCTTTTCCCAGGAGGCTTTGAGGGGGAGTAGTGCAAAAAGTACCTTTGATGTTTCCAGTAGCATGGAAGTCATTGTTTTTCCTCCCATGTAGTAAGTGGCAGTTTTGACTGCAAATCGACTATGCATGCAGTCAAGTAAATTATAATATTTTAACTAGGCTGTGCATGCCAGCTGTAGCATTCCCAGAAATAATACCAAGTGTGTATCATGAGAAACATTGATTTTTAATGTGCAGATTTGTTTCTTCAGATATATAACTCTATTCATTTTGCAATATAAAGAAGCAATCTGTGAAATACATTCTTAGACTGTTATCGGTTACTATAAATCTCACTAGTAGAACTAGCACACTTGTTTAATTCAGAATTACTTCATTTAAAGTACGATTTTGTGCATGTGGTGGAGGTGCTGAAGATTTGGCAAATACCTCTTTAATATAACAAATAGCTGACTGTAAATATTAGGCTAATTCTTCCTAAGACTTAATAGAGGGATAACTCACTGGGCAGAATAATGAATTCTTTGCTAATGGCTGTACATAAGGGATTAACACCTCCATGCTGCTATCCAGAAATGCACTAAAAATATGTATACGTCTATTTTGGTGATTCTTGATATTTGTTCAGCTCTGAGCTGTATGCATAGTCTAAATCAGGCATCCTTGGAGCAAGGTTTACTTTAGGACAAGAGTCAAGAATCAATCCTAGGTTAGAGCCAAGAGGGGCACAGCGTAGTGAAAAACCCATAGCTACATCTTTGAGTCTCTCCTCAGACAGCTGTGGGCCTTTTTAATAGAAAAAAAGAAATAGATTGTTTCTCAGAGCTCTTAGCCCCTGGTTCCAAATCACCAACGTGGCAGCTGGGAGTCCAGAGTATCCACTTCCTTGGCAGGTCTCACCATGGCCTTCTTCCTGATGGTTATGGGAGGCCAGAATTGGGATACTGCTCAATCAAATCTGACATTTTCTGCAGTATGGCAATGTTCTTTTGGGGCATGTATGATACCTTTAGGATTTGATTTTTTTTCCCCCGCTGTGATAATGGAATATTAGGATTAATCTACCAGTCTTTGCCTTGCCTCCTTCTTTCCCTGCAATCTGGTTTACAGACTGGCTTTTCTCTTCACTGTTGACCTAAAACTGCTAGCTGATTTATGTGTGCAATTATAATAACCAAGCAGGGCCCTTACTGATGGGTAGCACTTGAGGCTACCTTCGGCTTTGTGTTTGCTGTCTGAGTTGCTGCACCTACACTGAGGTCTGCAGCTGTGAGTTTATGCAAAAAAAAAAAAAGGCTGTTATGGGGTGAGTGGGAGCTGAAATTATGTCACTTAGGAGAATCCATGAGGAACTGGAGACCAGTTATTTTGAAATACGAGCAGGAAAAGGGTTATATTTTTTAGTACTGATTCACAAAGATAAAAATGACTTTGGGGTGTGAAGAATAAACGTGCGTTCTCCTATTCTTATACACATTCTTATGCAAACACATTTTAATACTTATCATAAAGGCTTTTCCCAGGAGGGGATTTTCTCTTGGTCCAACATTCCTTAGTATTTCCTTCTCCAAGCCATGTTCTCTTGAGTTTCCCACTCTCTCATCTACCAGGTTCCTTGTCAGCCTCACTCAACCACACTTCCCACTCCATCACATCCTTCCCATAGAGCAGAGATCATGGGGAACTACAGCAGCTGGGTAAGACTGAGAGGAGGCATGAAATATGAGGAGTGCAAGGGATGCAGTCAATGAAAGTACTGGTTTTCTTTACAGTCTTTAGAATGAGGGAAAATTCTTTTCTCTCCCATGCAGAGCAATTTGGCTTCAATATCTCTTCCCTAATGATGAGGGTTTTTTTTTTTCCTTCTGTGATACTTTCTAGTATTCAGTTCAAAGCCATCTGCACGTTGAAACTCAGATTCGGGACAGTCATAGTGCATTATTTCCAGCAGGGATCCATATGAAATAGTTAAGACCTGTAAAAACAAAAAGATTCACCATTTCAGCTGGTCTCCCATCACAGGAATTTTTAAGAAAAACAAAATCAGACAAGGAGATGGGAGGAAAATGCAAAGTAAGAACGGAAAGTGAGGATGACAGAGAACAAGCCTGTGGAAATGAGAGGTGATTGCTCAGGGAATGTTATATTAGAAAGGGATGGAAGTGTCAGAAAGGAACCAGAGAGCAGCAGATTGGCTTAAAAAAAAAATATTAAAAAAAAAGAAGTGTGTTCAGGAGATGTTGATGGAATCCATCCAACATCTGAACGACTCAATGAATAGCAGACTGTTGAAACTAGATGAGACGCTAACTAATTTAGTTCAGGCTGTCAATAATGTAAATCAGAATGTTGCCGTATTCAATGCTAATATGAAGACTGATTTCAGAAGCTTAAGGTTTTAAGAAGCCGAAATGAAGCTGTGCCATCATTTTCCAGTTGTTATTGTTCAGAAACTGTTGGGAAAATGCTATTGATTCTTTATTACTATTGCCTGTGATTTTTAGTATTTAAAGCTCTTGCTTACATTTTTAAGTGATGACCTGCGTTCTTCACTTCGGAGGGTGCCATGTATGGTGGGAGAGGGCACAGCTTTAGTACTGCAAGCCACCAGTTGTTGCATGTACTGTTGGTATAATGCCTCAATTCCATACATCACTCCTAGGAGGGGAAAAAAAATTGAAAGTCCTGTCTTTGGCAAAGTCCCTAGCTGCTCCCTTCCAATCTGCAGTGTCAGAAAACTCAAATACTTAACGAATCCTCTCATGTCTGTTGGCTTCATTTAGCAAACGTCTGTTCAGCTATCATAGATTAAAGTAAAATATTTATTTTAAAAAAAAAAAAGTTTTCCTCATTTTGGAGATATAGCAAATATGAGTTAGAGAAATTCAAAGATGGATTATTATTATTATTTATTTATTTTTTTGAACAGTAATTTATGTTGGAAGGGCATGAAGTAATGTGAAAGCGCCAGAAAACAGTTTGCGGATGGGAGATTTTAGGAGAAAAGAAAATTTCTCCCAGGATAAATGTCTACCAATAAAGAACAAAAGCTACACAGAAACCAGTTTTAGGCTCTAAGTTGTATGTGTGGTCAAAGTGGAAAAAAAATCTATGTCCCGAAGTGAGCAGAAATTGCAACATTGCCATGCCAGTTCAGCACAAACGTTGTAACTCTAAAGTTTGGTTCTTGGTATCTTCATAATACATGAATTTTCTTAATGTTTCTTCCAGGGCATAATTCTGTTGGACTTCTTTTTAGTGTCCATCTAAGCTGGATTTAGTAGATGTTAGAAGATATAGCAGAGAGATGATTGATGCATAAAATACTGCAAGTATAAAGCACCAGGAAAAAGCACAAACGAGAGGCTACAACATGGGTGCATTAGAAGACAGTGTTTTTGTACTTTCTGGGCAATAGCATGCAGTATGGACAGCCTCCAGAGCCACTGGACTGCAGTGCAAGGCTCCGTAGTGAAATTCTACTCTGATGAAGTCAGCTGGGGTTGTGCTTACCTTGTAGGGCAATGTTTCACCATCAGGTTTGCTCTCACCCAGACGTCACATTTCCCAGCAGAAAGTCAGGATGTGAATGTGAAGCAGGCTTTTCTTACTTACACAGAGCCATGTGGATGTGTGAGGGGGTTTGTTAAATGATCCAGAGAACTAAACATTTAAATGAGCCACAATGGAACTTGGAAACCAAGGGCTAAGTGGAAGCGTAAAGGTGGAAGAGAAGAGAAGAAACACTTCGTTTCTGTTAGCCTGTTTGTAGAGTCATGAGCTGATGCTTTAGGCTTTACTCTTCTCTGATGCGTTTGGTCTCCACTTTCAAAATAATGTTTTATCTCCTTACTGGAGGTAAAACTCCTTACCTATGATATTTTCCTGGCGCCTGTGTCACTAAGCGTGCATTGATGTTTTTTGGAGGTATATTGTGCACACACTGGATGAAGAAGGAGCTTCCTATGGAGCTGCAGCCCTCTATAAATCAATTTTTAAGACACAGATTATGCACAGGGACAAAATAGTCTTTGGAAGAATGCATGACATATTGAGTACTTACACTTCTTCGTGTGTCTGCTGTGTGTACCACTGGGACCTGCTGTTCCCATCCGCATGCCAGGACTTGGGACTTGGTGCCCAGTGCCATTAGGTGCTCCTCATGGCTCTTGTTGCTCACAATTCATTTGTAAGATCCAGCCTGGTTTTATTTTATTTTATTTTTATATTCCAGTGCATAAAAGCCTGTTAAGTGTTTTCTCACAGGTAAAAAAAATAAGAGATGAGTAGAAACCATTTACAGTTGTGCCTGCGTGTTCAGCTCATGAGTCAAGAGCTCAGACAAAGGTTTGCTAAGGGACGTGGGTTACGGTGACAGGATGAGGAAAACCCCAAATTCAAACCAGTCGTGGGCTGAGTCACCAGCACAGGAACTTGAGAGCCCCTTTCCTCTAAGGCCTTGTTTGTACAAGAGGTGATAGTTTGGATGCACCAAAGTCACCCAGAAGACAAGGCAAACAAAGGATGGGCTGCTTAGTTTGCTTTGCAGAGCCAGTAAAGTATCAATGGTCAGCGATAAATATAACTTCTCTCTCTCTCTCTCTTTTTTTTTTTTTTTTTTTTTTAGGGTAGTTTGTTTGCTCTTTGTTTTCCCTTCTGCTGGCTGCAATAAAGTTTCGCCAGTCTGGCCTAATCTCTTTTATGAAGAGCAATTTATCTTACTCCCTCTGTCTTCATCACATCACAGGGACAGGTGAAAGAGCTGAATTTCCAAAGGCAGCAGTGATGCGCACCATGTATCATAGGGCATGACCTATTCCTAGCTCTGAATTTCTCATTTTTACCATCACATACATAGCTGTAGCCTTATTTTTCAAAGGCACTTTACTATAAACATACAATTATTTAAGCAGTTTATATTTAATGCAACTTTACACTGAAAAATCTCTTGAAATCCTTTGTATCCATATATCAAAAAAGTCCACCAAAAGAAAATCTATAGTATCAGCCTACAGTGTTATAGCTTCCAGTACAAGATAATGCTATATCCTATGGAAGAATTCCTACGGTGGTTTGAAAGGCTGCTGCACAGTGCTTCAAATACTGTTCTATTGATGATCAGATTAAAAAATACAGATATGGATTAATAATGGGACGGTTGAGATACGGACCATGTTTTTGCCCAGGTGAATTCAGTGGCTAGGGGATTATTAAATCATCTTTTTCATTTTCTTCCTTTAAACCATTAGTTTTTGTTTACAAAACGCTGAACATGTTTACTGGGAATTACCACTTGGTCTTGCCTACTGGAGGTTGTTCTGAGCTCATAGATTATTTAGTCAAGTTCTATTTAAGATGTGTTACACTTGATAATTTAAGAATTACACAGTCAGAATTTCCTTTGGAAGCCGAGTTATTTGCAGAAACGCTGTCAGTTCTCTCCTGTCCCATCTTAATTTTTTGTTTTTCAGTCGCATTGAAAAGCTTTGAAAAAAGACAGCGTTATAAAATTTACAGTCTCCAACATAAGACTCTAATAGGTAATCTATTTGCTTTTACTAGAAGAGCAAAATGTAATTACTGAAGGCTCCTTCTAACTTCAGGTAACACAAACTGTTGCATCTGTATTGTGTGTATGAGCTGAATCATCGTGAACCCAAATTAAATTTCCATTCATGTCTTGCAAAACTCAGTGAAGACCAAAGACGTGCTAATCCCGGCCAGATATCTGGCATGCCAAGTTCCATTTGGGAGATATTTTTTTCAGATGTGGAATACACTCCTGTGAACCAGGATTTATAACAGAAATGCTGACAGACAATATTGGTGATACTGTTCTAATTTATTTGTGTTGAATGGTTTTTTCATCTCTTTCCCTTTTAATGATCTAAGTCTTTTTGCATCTGGCAGTATGTTTCCTCACTGTTTACCTTTCCTGCCAAAGCAGTATCATCCATCTATGACTATGCTTTTCTTGGTTTCTTGCTCTCTGTCTTTAATATTTGGAGCCAATTTTCCATTTATTCTAGGACTCCTGTGCCTCTGATGTTGCCATTAACTTCTAAAGTGGAACCCTGTCAAAAATGCTTTCAAGATGCAATTTTTTTTTTTCATTGTGAAATATATGGTTATGTTCTGGTATATTTTTATCATAAACGCTGAAACATCCTACATCTACACTTAACTGGCATTTGCCATTTAAAAAAAAAACAAAAGACACACAAGGCTGTTCTGATGGATGCTGAATGAGAACTTTGTGTTACCTCTGTTGAGGAACACCATTGGGCACTGGTGCCACTGACTGCTGCTCAGCACCTCCTTGTGCTGCTGTACCAATCATTGTTGACACCAAAGGAACACGTCAAGGAAATGAACTCTTCTATTTACCTACCCCCAAAATGAGGCAACGATAAAGTAATTCAATTTCAACAGAAGTCTTTGGTAAAGAGGCAGCAGGACTGAAGGGATATCTCTTGCAAAGGGACTCGGGCAATGGGAAACTACTTCCAGCCAAGGAAGGGAATGATGATGAGGCAAGGGGAACCTTCTGTCCACCCTCCATGGGTGCCTTTCTGGAGCTTGCTCCTCCTGCCCTAGCTCTAGACTCAAAACATGTCTTTCCTCCAGCACTTTACATGGTGGATCTCAAAGGATCCCACACCCATGCCTCCACAGGCTTTTGCTGCCTTTCTGGCTGGATGGAACAGGTTGTAGGGAACACCCTTAGGGCTGCGCAGCTTGAGCTGGAGATCTCCAACACCATGTACATGCTCAAAGGGCTTTCTGTGCATCTGTTCTCCAGTACAGCTAGGACAAACGGCCATGCCCAGGATCTGGCATGCTCAGGAACTGCTTATTTTCCTTCAGGTTGGATAAACTGCAACATCCTAAAGGAAAAGCATGAATTACATGTAGTTAAGAGTGTGGGTAGCCTGAATAAGTCTGGTTTTCAGACTCTTGGACCAAAATCGACACCAAAAATTTCAAGTAGGGCTTTTTCAGCTTTCAGTTTGCATGAGCTGTATGATGTTTTTTTTCCAGTTACTCTCAAGTATTGGCCTCTTCTCCTTGGACACAACTCTCATAGACAAGCCCTTAATTTAACAGCTCATTCACACTACCTCATTTAAATAAAGATTATAAGGGAAACTGTAATCCTACTGATTTGCAAATTGAACTGTTTTGTAGATATTATTTAAACACTGCCACTATAGCTGTCTTTCATGAGAAACATGGTACAGTGAGAGAGATCAAAGATTCATAAGGAAGCTCTTTTTCTGAATGCTGATGCTCCTGGCTTCTTTAACTAATTGAAAATTTTTCTTTACAAGAACAGACCTTCAAGCGCTCTGGCTGCTGCCACAAGCCTTATCATTACAGAGTTGTTACTTCCTCCTTTAAGGGACTAAGCTGGAGATTAATGGAAGTCTGTGCTGGCACTTTAGAATGAACTTTGTCTATTTTCAGTATGCTATACAAATGCTAAGACACAGGTGATTATCAATGGCCTTAGACTGAAAATAAATGAATGCATCCTTGGTTTTTCAGCTCAGAGGCAGTGCTTCATGACTTCATGGGATGCTACAGTAGTGAATTGCATTTTTCCCTAACTAAGGATGACGAAAGGGTACTGGCTTGATTTTTGAGGTGAAAGCTTTGAATGGAGTTACTCCCAGGGCTGACATGTCTGCCAAGGAGAGAAATTCCAGCTCTGATGTTGGCGCAATTTGCCCCTTGGAAAGATGTCCAAAAAGTTCTGTTGTCTATTTGAGCTACTGCTGTGGTGCTGGAGTGCCATGCATGAAAGCCGTATCCCTCTGGCTCTGCCATTAGAGAACACAACCCAAGACTGCAAATATCTCAAATTTCCTTAAGAATGTGACTCATTTTTTTCCTACTGGATTGGAAGGTGGACTTCCAACTTGGTGCTTCACAAGAGATGTGTGTCATTGAGCAAAGCCATCAAGCTTGCCTAGTTATTTCCTAAAATTGAAGAGGAGGCAGTGAATTACTGCCTTTTTAAATAGAAATCTAGCTTATACGTGGCCTATGTGTTTTATGGTACAATGGGATATTCATAAAGTAATGTATTTGTAGATATGGATTATAAGCATGGAATCCTTTTGGCTTCAGCTGACAGAATACTGGCCATGAATATTAGTAGCTAGCTATATTCTGTAAGATAAACTCAATGATAGAAACTCATCAATAATCATGGATTGTACGCTGCCATCTGAAGTCAAAAAGTGCCCATACCCATAAGTGAGAGGCTGATTTAGCATTAAGTGTGTCCTCTTAGCACTATCAAAAAATGGATAGACCTTTATGTGGTGGACACTGTCCTACAAAGAACTGACCACCAGCTTAGGCGCTAAAACTTCTCTGTTACATTCAGTAGCTTGTAAGCAGTCAAAACCTTTGCCTATCTTATGCTGCAGGATTTAGTAAGAAGTGTTACGTTCTTAGAAATTGCTGAGAAATGAAAAAGAGAAAGGTTCTGAGGAAAATAAATTGAAGATTTATTATTGATTTTAACCTTAAATTGTCTATAACCATTTGAAAGTCTCATTTACCAAACTACTTTGGAAAGAGGTTCCCACTGCACAGCTGTCCTGGGCTGCATGTTGCTGATTTCAGCTCTGCATCACTGATGCTCCTCAAACCTTCCGTAGTAGAACTGCACCGAGCTGCTCATTACTATTCTGTGTGAGCCAATTTCTGAGCTCCCCTGACCCACCCACTCCACACTTTGGGGAAATTTAGGCTAAATCAGCCTCCTTCCAGGTGAATGGCCTTTGCATTCCAGGCATGATTGAACGTCACCTTTAGCAATGTTCTAACTCTTCTCTGGCTAGTGGGGAAGGAGGTGTGAGGGAACCCGCTTGTAACCTTTCACACATTGCTTAATTAGGCTAGAGGACTTGATTAAGAAAGTACGACATTTGCCTGAATTCACATGTTGTGCAACAGAAACTAAAGCCATTTTCTTGGCAGCAGAGCTTTTTCCTGGGAATGCAATGGGATGTTAATAGCCATGTTCAACTGCAAACTTGTGAGTGGGCCTCTCTGGCAAGGAAGAGCTACAGAGATGATGTGACACCGTGTGCCACTGAGGAAGGTGTATGCAGAAATAAACTTGTATTCCATGTGTGAGGCTTTTATCTATTTATAGCCCCTCCCACACAGAGCTGCCCCAGCCAAACTCCCTGGGCACCTCGCTGTGTGCAGGGAGAGGCAGAGCCGCCAGGAAGGGCAGAGCATCTCGTTAATTCAGTATATCCTTGTTCTAGTCTAGGTAACCAAGTATCTCAGGAGCACCATGCAGTAAATGAAAACAGACGTTTGAGTCAGGCAGAGTAGCCGGGTTTTTTTCTTCTTCCCCTTACCCCCCCATGCTGTGACTGTAATTTTCCAGCTCAATTAAAGGTCGGAAACTTAAGCAAGGAATCATAATTGCAGCAAAGGAGGAAAAACATAACAGGCAAATTCCCATCCTTCGGGGAACGCAGGGCTGTGTGCTTCCACTGCAGCACAGGGACACCTCGGGGACATGATGGGGACATCAGGGCTCAGCCTGAGCTGCTCAGCCCCTGGGTACCCAGAGCTGAGAGAGGCAGAGTTCACTCACTCTGCTTGGGAAGTTCTATAAGATGCTCATTAGAAAAGTGTGATCATACACGCAGACAGCGGAGGCCTGGGCTGAGCAGATGTCTTTCCCCAGTTGCCAGAATACCAGGCTGTACGGCAGTGATACACCTTCTTGCTGGATTTACTCGTGGACTGATTAACGCTGCAACGCTTGACTCAGTCATTCCTCCTGAGTTTGTTTCCCTCGGCAGAACTTTTCGTGCTGTGTGCAAGTAGGAGGTTGGATGCTGTGGTGTTCCTTCCAAAGGACCACAATTTGTCAGCCAGTTAAGGCTGATTTGGGGGTGTCTGGTTCTGATCCGTCTGCCTCCATCCACCTCTCAGAGGTAGTGCTGCTCATGGGGTTGTGTGTACTTGCTGTTCCCCGTTAGCTACCTACATGTGCCAAGACAGAAAACCTCCCCAGGATTCTTACTTGCTTCCTAAGTTCCTGCCAGCAGAGGTTTGTTTTTCAGATAAATGGTTGCTATACAGCTCATTCTCACAAATTACAACTCCTGACTTCCTCGTTGGCTGAGAATGGGTGGAGGATACTAACGAAACTGATAATAAGATGCCAGTGGGTGGATGTAGAGGCAACATCTGTACGTCTGATCTCATGTGCTGATCTCGTGTACTGGCAGGGACGTGCATGACACTTTGTTATTCCAGAAGTATCTCAAGGACATAAAATTCCGACAGCTGGAACCTGGTCTGGAGCGTCTGCGTTATAAAACCGCTCTCTCCTGCAGCTATGTTGGGCCTTTCTGGCATTAGCAGAAGAGGAAAAACCGTCCTTACTTTTTCTTCAATTAACTTAGTAGGCAGCATGGGTGTATGTGGTGCTTGAGAAAGACGTGTGCACGTGTGTCTGTATGCATACAAATATGTGTGCATGTAGGTTCCACGTTTTACTGCAGCTGGCTGGCGTGGACCGTTACCTGAAAGTAAGACAAGCAAGAGTTTCCTTTATGTGGATGAAACACTATTCCACCTGGAACAAAAACACTGCCAAGAAGGAAAACATACTGCTGGCCATGTGAGTTGGATGGCCCCCATCCATGGGTATGGTTCAATGGCTTTGCACTATTCCAGCACCTGGAAAAGCAACTTGACAGTCTTCCTTGAGTGTCCTCCTGCCTAAAGGGAAGAAAAAGGCCTTGGAGTGCATGAGCAGTAAACAGTGTGGATTTCTAAAGCAGAAATCCTGACAAAAGCACCTGGTATTTATGTAAGGTGCAGAGTGAAAACACAATGGCTGTAATACATTTGTGTTTTAGTAATGCTTTTTTGTGCCTCACTGCTTAATATTTACTTGTAAAAATCACTTTGGTTGAAAGCTCTGAGACTGACTGTGCACACAAAAATAACAGTACTGAGGGGTGGTGATAGAAAAAATACACAGGGAGCTGAGGTAGATCTGATGTTACTTAAGGTTTTAATTATCTGGACACTGCTTTTGCCAAAAACAGAAACAGGTGTATAAAGGAATTAGCAAAATATGAAAGGTAATCTAGAGAAACATCTCCTACTTCTAACATCCTGCTTTTAGCTCTTATTCTTCTACACTTTGTAGTTTGGAAAACAGTGATGTCACTGGAAGCATTAACAGCAATAGTCATAGTGCTGCAGTTCACGCAAGCTGTTATGCTTCTTGTTCAACTAGAGGTTTTAACTGGGAATTTCCACAAACATTTATTTTAGCTATATTTATTTATTTATTGCATTTTCCATGTTGTGAAGGGATGGCTCCTCAGAGACTGTCAAGAATGAGGCCTTGCAGTGGCCCCCATCACCCTGCCATCACCTCACAGAGCTGGGACACCAAGCGATGGGTGGGCAGGAGCTGAGAAATGGG
>PPHD01025368.1:1479-11787 GCA_002909625.1 Bambusicola thoracicus
GTTTTTTTTTTTTTTTTTTTTTCTCATTCAGGAGATTTGAGACATAAAAAACAATGAATTAAGTAGTGGTACTGTTGAGAAACTGCAAAAATATCTGCCCAGCTGTCATTTGCATGCAAACCAAGATAGACAGGAGAAAAGATACTTCAACATCTTAAAAGAACCCCAAAGCTAGAGGTCAGCAGCAAACTTTGTTTGTTTTCTTTTTCCCCAGGAGCTGGAAAAAAAAAAAAAAGGAAAAAGGTCTTCTGTAATTGTCCTGTTAGTCTTATTAAATAGAATGTAAGATATAGCTGCAATGTAGCAGAGGAAGGATGTGTTTCTCAATGCAGAGGAAGAATGTGTTTCTTAAAAATTACATTCAAGAGATTTGGGGGGAGAAAGAAAATTTCATACAATTGTCCATACTGAGGCACAGGTAGTAACACTAAAAAAAAATACTACCTCCATGTTCTTTGGATAAGACAATTGTGACTGTAGCTATTTTGCTCTGGAAAATGCAGTCAAGGAATTTTATTAAAAGACATTTCTTTGATATCTGATTTTTATGTGATCAATGCAGTGAGTTCTTGTGCATTTAATTTAAATAGGAAGTTACAGATATGTATGAAAAAGCAGTTATCTGTAGCTGGAAATTACTTTGACAGAATATTAAGATAGATGTAGATATCTATAAATGAATTAGATGTATATTAAATTGGTCAGTTTGCCTTGTTAATACAAACATATCTGATTTCAACAATGCAGTGTTATGGTTTAACTCTAGCAGGCAGATCAGCAGCACACAACCATTCACTCATTCTTCTCACTGGGTACGATGTGTGAGAAAATTGGAGAAGTAAACGTGCAAGAATTCATGAGTTGAGATAAAGATATTGTACTAGGTAAAGCAAAAGCTGCACATACAAGCAAAAGAAAACAAGGGATTCATTTGCTAGTTCCTATTGGCAAGCAGATGTTCAGCCACACCTAGGAAATCAGGACTTATCATGCATAATGCTTTAATGGGAACACCATCATCCAAACATGCGCCTCATTTCTCCTTCTTTACCTTAGTTTTTATTTCTGATCATGATGTCATAGAGTGTGGAATTTCCCTTTTTTTCAGTTTTGGTCAGGTGCATTGGCTCTGTCCCCTCCCACCCAGCCTCCTTCTGTCAGGGCAGTATAAGAAGCAGTAAAGACCTTGGTTCTATGTAAGCACTGCTTTCTAACAACAGAAAATATCATGTTTTTCATAAAAGTCCCAAACACAACATCAAAGAAAATTCTGTGAAGAAAACTGACCCCATCCCATCCAAAACCGTGACTAGCTAGGTAGGTGGTTGAGTCACAATCCCTAAATGTGCATAAAAAACATTTGAACGTGGTGCTCAGGGACATGATTTAGTGGAGGGTTGCTAGAGTTAAGGTAGTATGGTTAGGTTGCAGTTGGACTTGATGATATTTAACGCCTTTTCCAACCTGAGTGATTCTATGATTCTATGATTATATTTTTTCTCTGTCACGTGTTCCCTGACATAAGGTACTGATCAGTTCAATTAAGGAGAATAGAAATTTCCACCGAGGACAGAAGATAGGAATTTAAGTCTAAGAGAGGAGGATAACCACAAAGGCAGTATTATCTTCTGACTGGGAAGCACTCATGCTGTACTCAACAACTCCTTTGTTGAAACGTCTTCCCTTTTTTGCCTAGGTAGTTATATGATTGTGCTCTGACATGGAAGCTGTGTGGAGATGCACAGGGTATGAAGGTCAGAGTATCTTAAACAAAAAATGAAATGATAAGCTGATTATTATTCCATAAAACAATAAATTATTTATTTATTTATTTAATAGGTGTTTAACATATTCTTTTGGAAAGAATATACGGTTGGAAATTAAGTATGTCTTTAGAAAAGGCTCGTTTTTGAAAAGACATTAAATCATGAGTGGTTAGTTTAGTAGTGACCACTGAAAATGTTCAGTATTCTGTGTACAATTACCAGCTGTTCTTCACAGGAAATTAATTTTCTGGTGTTGATGTGCTCATTTATTTGTCTAGAAGCTGGAACTTTATAGAGTATATGCCAGAGTGCTTCTGTCTAGAGCGTATACTCAGGAATAACTTCCTTCTTTGAGTTATGGGACTGTTAATAACATCTCTGTCTTTTATCAGATACAGTCTATTAAGTATATTTATTGAGTGAAATAATTCATTCAAGTTAAAGATCTTAGTTGCAATATGGTTCCATATGCAAGCTCAGCAGTTTGCATGGCTTGATGTCTTCCAAACAATTTATAAAAGCTCCCTTGCATACTGTCAGAGATTATGAGACAGTATCCCTGATTGATAGTTCATCTTCTGGTACTGTCTGTTTTCTGCTCTCCTGCCACACTGTGTAGTTCATGATCATCTGTTTTAGATACCCAATACCAAACATGAGAAATAGTTAGGGAGATAAGGTACACAGACTGTCACTCAAAGACCAGAGGAAAATGTCAGTTAGATATGGCTTTTTACTTTAATAAAGGCAGTAAATAAGTTCTGAGGTCAGTATAACTCTTAAGTTCTGGATTTTTAAAAGTAGGTAAAAATTCATTCTTTTTCATTTCTGTACAGTAGATAGAGTGAGCAAGAGAGAAGAGTTTATAGTCTTTGTTGGATGGTTAAACCTTACTCTCAACTTTTCCATTACAGAGATTGCTCTGTATTCCACATGGAGTAACTTCAGTAATGCATTGTTTTGTATATAGAATAAAAAGAAACAGATTAGTGCTTTTAACTTTCCTTTAAAGTTACTTCCCTAGAGCCAGCAATTGCTCCTACAGTATTTCAAATGAATCTTTTATAAAGGTTTTATAACACAGTTTGTTTGCAGCTTTGATTGTACAAAAGGTACTGAAGTGCTTTCCAAAGTGCCTTTACAGGTCATTTGGATCCAGTTTCAAATTTTGTCCAAACATTGCTTTGACCCAGTCAAAATACCAATGAGTATTTTTTCAGTGACATTTTTCTGAATCCCAAAACTTGAGTTTGTCTAGTGATTAAATGTCAAAATCTTTTTGAAGTCATAATAAAATTACTAATCTTGAGTACATTGGTAATTTACTCATAATTTCCAAACCATAAGGTACGAAATAGATAGACAATAGGTGTTCTTCACTTAAAAAAATAAAATGAGATTTTTATATTCTGTGTTTGATATGCACTGATAAGCACTGGATGATTATTATATCTGCCTTGAATCTTATTTCCTGCTTGCAAAAGGCAACAGAAAGATTCACACGTCAGTTCCATGTTGCTTTTGTTTACTTTGCCTTTGTTACCCGGGTGTGTCCTCTTAGAAATTATTTTCTTCCATGTAAGTGAAAGATTGTAATTAAGGATTTAGATCTTCCTTTGTATAATGATCACGACTGTCTCTTTAAGAAACAGACTTCATACTGTCTCTTTAAGAAACAGATTTCATGTATTTTTGGATTTAAGCTTTGTTCTTTTTCATGTTACTCACAACAGTTGTTTATAATTGAAACTAGTGTTTCAATACAGCCATTGATAAAGTCAGTGCTCCTTAAGAAGCCCAGATTTCTGCACCATATAGGTTCAGTAGTTTCAGTTTAGTGAGTATTCTATTTACATATATGCTCTGATAGAACAGGATAACCCACCTTCTTCCACTGAAAACCTTTACTTTTACCTATTTTGTTTATATTTCTCTGGCAGATTGCTTTTCTGCCCTCTCATTTGCAATGCCTCAGTGCTCATTACCTCTTTAGGTCTCTTTTTTTCCTTTTTTTTTTTTTTTTTTTTTCCTCTCTTTTTTTTCCCCCTCTTTACAATAAAAATATTTTTAAACACAAGTGTTTTCCAACTTTTCTGTACAGTTTAATACCGTATCCAATATTTGAATGTAGCTCAGATTTCACTGATAAGAGACAGCTATTTAATTTCCTTCTTACACTTCAAAGGAGTGTTGTGAACTTGGAAATTATTAGGTGCATGCACATAAATCCACTGCTTGTAATTTCCTCTAGTGCCCATCAGAAGGTGATCTGTTTAAAAATAATCTCTATTTGTATTTTGATATCTTTCTTCTCCCAGGCAACTTCTCTATTTTCTAGTTTATTGCTTGTTTCACAGATTTCTTTCATCACAAGTTTATATAGCTGATAGAACATTTTCTATTCAACTCAGGAACTGCAAGCTTTAGATCTTTGCAGGCAGAATTTTAACATAAAAGTAAGTGGTCATATTCTGAACTGGAATAAATGCTAAGGAAGATGGTGCATTTAGGCTGTAAAATTATTTTCCATTTTCCAGCTGAGTGTGAGAAGATAAGGGATTTTTTTGTATATAATAACTCATGTCACTGTGCCATATGAGATAACCACATGTTACATGCCTTGCATACATTTGGTCAGCCCTCTAGGGCATGTCTTCCACCAGCTGAGAATATAAACCACCTAATTTCCAAATGGTTAATTATTACCTGTATAGGTCTTCAATTTTTCAGAGTAGGAATTTACAGATAACTAGAAGTGTAAGATTTCCCTGAAAATTTCATCTCTAAAACTATAGGAAGATAAATATTTTTATTTTCCAGTGCCTAAAGGAGGATACCTCCTTGAGTAGGGATGCCTCTCAAGTTTACACCTGCACAGAGATACCCTTGCACCTTGATTTCAAGATGCCTTGCTGATACAGTGGTTAGTCAAATCAGTTACAATTCCAGTGGAATCTCAGAATCATGAAGTAATCTGATTTAGAAGATACCTTAAAGATCAGCTAGCTCTAATCTCTTTGACGTGGGCAGAGATGCCTTCCTCTAGATCAGATTATTCAAAATCAGCGTTCAGCATCACCTTAAACATTTCCAGGGATGAGGCAATTTCTCTACAGCCTGTTCTAGGGCTTTACCACCATGTGAGTAAAGAATTTCTTCTTAATATCTAATTTAAACCTACTGTCTTTTATGCTAAAAACTTTACACCTTGTGCTGTCACTATACTCTCTGAACAGCCTCTCCCCATCTTTCCTGTACACCTCCTTTAAGTACTGGAAAACTTCTATAATGCCTCACCAGAATATTTTTTTTCTTTACATTTAACAACCCTAATTTGTTCAGCTTCACCTATATTAGGAAGTTATCCTCAATAACTTCAGTATCCTCCAGTAATCTCCCAAACTGCTTACAGTTGTTGTGCCACTTTTCCAGCTGATATCAGGATGATGGAATTCACCTAGTAGGATCAGAGCCTGCAAGTGTGATGCCTCCTGCCACTGAACAAAGAACTCTTAATCAACATACTCATTCAAGTGACCTGTAGTAGGCATCAACTACAACACTGGAAATGCCTTTTGCAATTTGTCTTAATAATATGGCTTACAAGCTACATAGATTTTAAGATTAAGATATAAAAAACAGTGCAGTATACTTTTGATATAATGAACTCGTAACATCCGTAAACAAATATCTCTTTTAATTATCAGTAGAGTTAAGGTAACTATAGTGTAGCTCATAATCATAGTTAGGCCTGTAGAGATTATCTAGTATTATGGAGGTCTGAAAGCTCATTAAATTAAGCAATCTGTGTTATGTACATTAGATGTAGAATTTAATTCACCTACATGTGACCTTTGAAATAGAAGGATGTTCAAGAAATATAATCTCCAAGCATGGAATATTCTGTAACTAGCTTAGAATATAAAATCTAAGCCGTGCTCAGAGAAAATGAATTTATTGCATTTCCAAAAATTTGAAACTCCTTCTAAATGAGCTTTTAAGACTAGGAGTGACTTAAAAATCTAAGAATCTGTCAAGATATTTCCTACAATGTGTTTTAGGATATATGCAAATATTATGTACTATAATAAAGACTAAGCAAAAGAAAGTCAGTGTATTTGTTGACTGAATTTATATTTTCTCTTAATACTTAGATTACATGAAATTCTATTTTTTTTAACAAGCTGTTAAATACAAATTTGAGAGGAAAACAATGATAACTGATAGAAATCTTGTTAGAGTAATTCTAGCTAGTAGAAGTTCTGAAATAATGCTTGATAAAGAAGTAAATATGTTTACTGAAGCTACTAAGGTAAACATGGAAATGTTTTGTTTTGTTTGTTTTACTTACATCATGGCTATTTAGTGAAGTATGATATAGTGCAGGTATGCAGATCTGCAAAGCTTGTGATGGATGAAAAGGATAGCAGCAACAGCAATACTTCTCACCCTTTTAGGAGATTTCCAGTATGCCATTTATGTTTCTAGTCACATGACAACATAACGTTTTTACTCAGTTAATAAAACAACTGCATCTGATGATATCTAATAATTATATTCTTTTAGGTCATTATTTCAACAATTATTTTGCTGCTTGTTTGCCTTTTTTCCTTTTTCTCGAGACAAAAATCTGTGTAAGAAGCACAGCTCTCAGCAGAAAATCCCATGAGGAGATTAGTGACAAAATATTATACGTGATATTTACCTTGACAGAAACTCAGTCAGTGCGCAGGATTTAAGGTATGCCTCAGCAGAGGTTTAACACAAAGTTTTCCTTACCTACAGCACTTCAGGTCCTACATTTTTCACTTCCTCAATATAATGAACAAATTGATACTAGGTGGGGATTCTCACATTGTTCCTTTTTACCTCTACCACAGTCCTTTTTGTTTTGGAATGATTAGGGAGGTAAAAGGATGTAATGCTACATTCTCTTTCAAATTGTAGTGTTAAACAATCTCAAACTGCTCCTTCTCTTTCTGATTTCTGGAATTCCTATTTGAAAGCAATTAACTAAAAGAAGATCTCATAACATACTATCAGCTTCACACATTAGCATAAAGAGAACTTTCTGTAGCTGTAATAGCAAATAATGAGTACCCTATATAATGCTTATATGTATTTTAAAATTGCATATACAATACTACATTGTAAAATCAGTTTTGCATCTCAAGAAAATTCATGTATATCATAAATTTTCATTCTTTCCATTTCTTTTCCTGAAATTTAGGATGTGTATGATTCACCTATCAGCTGTCTTTTAGGTGCATTGAAAGAGATTCTGAATATTAAAAGGATGGCTAAAATGTGAAAGATAACTAAAATATCTCTGAAAACAATCTTAATTCTGCATATTGGACTTTTGTTACCTATAACAGTTGTATTATAGGATATAATAATGATGTGAAGGAAGTCAGAAATATAAATGGTATAATAAACAACAACATTCTGGTGTCCAGTGACACAGATAGTAGATACCATGAAGCACTGGCTTCCTATAAAGCTTCCAGGAGCCCCTCCAGCAAAACCCGCTAATCTTGGAAGTCTGGCATAATTTTGGCCAAACCTCTATAGGGTCATAGAATACCCTGAGCTGGAAGGGATCTACAAGGGTCACTGAGTCCAACTCATGGTTTCATATAGGACCACCCAAAATTCAAGCCATATTTCTGAAGGCAAGGTCCAAATGCCTCTTAAACACTGACAGGTTTATTATTACAACCACTGCCCTGGACAGTCTGTTCCAGTACCTAACCATCCTCTGGTGGAGAATCTTTTCCTAATCCCCACCTGACCCACCCCTGCTGAAGCTCAGTTCTGTTCCCTCATGTTCTGTTGCTCCAGAGAGAAAGAGGGACTTACCCCTACACCCCCCTTTGGAAGAAGCTGTAGGCCATCACGAGGCCTCCTTCCCTTCAGTCTTCTCTAGGCTGAACAAATCAAGTAATTTCATTTGCTTCTACTTTATCTTGACCTCTTGGGTTCTAAAGAATATTTCAAGAGGTACTGATCCCTTTCTTTATCGATCTTCTTTCTGGTTGCTTATGTGTTCAGTGTCATCTAGAGTGTGCAACACAGAATCTAGTGTTAAGCTAGTGCTGACACAGGGCAGCCTTTGGCCTCTTCCTTACAGAAGGCTGTTTTTCTTCTGTGAGGATCCACAACTCACAGAACCTTGTGAAAGCTTGCTCCTGCTAGACTTTGCCTGTAGAACAAGCATATTTGCATGAGAAAAGATGTGAGACTACCAAGGGCATAGGAGGTAGTAAGTAAATCTCTTAATGGGCTAAGAGATTTAACCTTTGGGAAACAGGATTTTAAGTAGATGGTCTCAAGAGTAATTTTGATGCTGACAAGTTTTTGCCTGAAGGACTTTGTTAGGTGATATTCTTTTAAAATTGTCACTTTTCTAACAGTGTAGCAAAGTACAAAGAAAGAAATAGAACTGATTTTTAGATTTCTCTACTGTTATTTAATTCAAAGAGAAGTGTTATGTAAAGACTGATATTGTAATATCTACTTAAGGAAATACTGTTGAATTTATACTAATACAGTTAAGACTATTCTGGAATACTCAATTTTTATAATAGTGTTTTTGTTTGTTTGTTTGTTTGTTTTCCTAATGATAAAGATGTCAAAGATAACTATGCTTATGAGAAGCTTGTTTCCTACACTAATAATTTTGGTAGCTTGATTACTTAGGAAATTTTGTTGTGGTTTTTGTTTGTTTGTTTGTTTGTTTTTCCCAGCAACAAGCTTTGTTTAAGTCTAAGGCTGTTCTTAACCACAGTAAATGTCCTTCACTGAGAAGCTGGATCATTTACACTACCTTTTTAAATTTCAATTTTGTATGCAATATTTTAAATGTGGTCCTATGAGCATGCTATTAGTTGTCTGCTTGAGATTAAATACAGAAAATTCATATATATTGAACATTCAGATGTTAAAAATCCTCGAAAACATACATTTCTATCTCAAAAGCAATTATTTCAAGCATTTATATAAATACACACATTTAAATGGTAGTGGTCAAAGAAGTTTCTAGAATTATAAGCAGAGCTGCTAACATCAGATTTAGTTGGCAATTCTTTGTAAAATATTTGCAGAGAAACAGTTAAATGACTGCATAACTGCAGTATGCACTACAACACTTCCCACGCTGAAGTACATTAGCAGACCTTTTATATGAAGGAGATAACCTCTCAACCATGTGGATTTAGCTATGGAGTACTTTTTGAGAGTACTTGGAAGCTGAGAGCATTTATGGCCTTGCAAAAAATACTTACCATCTTGCATAGTTGGAATCTGAAACAGACAGACAAGCAAGTTGTCAGGTGAGAAAGCAAGTACAACTAAGTACAACTTTAATTATCTTTAGGCCATAGCATACCTGTCAAGCAGCATTGTATTTATTTAAATGATTTGTTCCTTAGAAACAAATTACATTCACAGACGTATTCTGTTTTTCAATATCAAATTCCCTTCTATAAATATACAATCAAAATTTCTTGATTACCTTACAAAATGCACAATATAGAAGCTACTGTTGACATGCAGATAGATTTTAAGATAAATATAGAATGGTGTTATGCTTTCACTATTTGAATTATAAGATAAATAATGAAAAAAAAAATACAGAACTGTCTAGATTGAACAGTGACTGAATTATGAGTTATAATTACATTACACAATCTGGTGGCCTTCTATGATGGAGTGACGGCTTTGGTGGGTAGGGAAAGGGTGATGGATGTCTTCTACCTGGACTTCTCAAAGGCCTTTGACATGGCCCCTCACCACATCCTTCTCTCTAAATTGGAGAGGTGCGGATGGACTGTTCAGTGGATTAGGAATTAGCTGGCTGGACACAGCCAAAGGGTTGTGATCAATGGGTCTGTGTCAGGGTGGAGGTCAGTCAAAAGCAGTGTCCCTCAGGGGTCGGTCTTGGGACCGGTGCTCTTTAACATCTTTATCTGATGGCATCGAGTGCACCCTCAACAAGTTTGAGGATAACACCAAGCTGAGTGGTGCAGTCGATATGTTGGAAGGAGGGGAAGCCATCTGGAGGGACCTGGACAGGCTGGAGAAGTGGACCCACGAGAACCTGATGAGGTTCAGTAAGGCCAAGTGCTGCACTTGGGTCGGGGCAATCCCAGGTATTTATACAAACTGGGGGAAGATCTCCTTGAGATCAGCCATGCAGAGAAGGACTTGGGGGTCATGGTAGATGAGAAGCCGGACATGAGCCAGCAGTGTGCACTTGCAGCCCAGAAGGTCAACTGTGGTCTGGGCTGCATTAAAAAACAGGTGGCCATCAGGGAGAGGGAGGTGATTGCCCTCCTCTACTCAGCTCTTGCGAGTCTCCTTCTGGAGTGCTGCATCCAGGCCTGGGGCCCCCAGTACAGGAAGGAAGTGGAGCTCTTGGAGCGGGTCCAGAGGAGGGCCACTAAGATGCTCAGAGGGCTGGAGCACCTCTCCTATGAGGAAAGGTTGAGGGAACTGGGCTTGTTTAGTTTGGAGAAGAGAAGGCTCTGGGGAGACCTCA